>CAUYQU010005714.1:0-179149 GCA_963574635.1 Cheracebus regulus
TGCTTCAGATGCAGCACTTTTGAATCTGTGTATAATACTATTACTGGATATTTATACTGAACTGCAAAAACCCAGTGGAACAACATTAGGACACCTGGGCATTTTATTTCCACTGGGTGGGGGCCATGTAAAAATATAAGACCCAGGCCTTATTCCCTCGGTTTTGATTTAATCTCTGTTCCTTAGTTGAGGCTGGAAAATATGTTGGCTGAAGACTGCATAGGAAATAGAGTAGAACTAGGCCTATAGAAAAATTTTCAGTCACTTGTGAAAAAGGTCACAAACCAGAGTTCTCTAAAAGATTTCCAGTCCTCTTAAATTTTAAGGAATATTGAGAAAATTTCCATATGAGCCCAGTTTGACAAAAGCAATTCTAGGAAAATACTACTTGTGGAGGCTTACAATTAATTTACTAAATGTATGAAACTACCTGGGCACCTCATTCCAGTCACATAATTATAAAATAATCCCAAAAGGCTTTCTTTTCTTTTTCTTTTTTGGCCACAACAGGGTGATATTGAAACTAATGATTCTTAAAGTAGGCTTTCCGGAGCAGCAGCTTCAGTATCACATGGGAAACTTTTTAGAAATGAAAATTCCCAGACACACTCTAGACCTGCTGAGTTAGAATCTCTGGAGGGAGAGACCCAGCCATTTGTGTTTTAGCAAGCCCTCTAGGTGATTCTGATGCCTGATTTTGAGAAGCACAGGTATAAACCATTCAGGGCAGTTAGTAAATTTCACAGCTTATTAGAAATGCAGCAGAAGAGAAAAACATAGACCTCCTTCCCATGGTGAATGCATTTTAGCACCCAACAACCTTAACAGCTTTTCTGCTTCCTTACTGAGAAAGGATCAGAGAGGAGCATAGGGTGAGAAGCCATCATTATGCTGTTGTAGCAAGCTGAAGCACAACATCATGCCACAGCTACCTGATGGGTTGTCTGTTCTTGCTATAGGTGCATTCAATATACATGGAAACATTTGATTTCTATGCCTAATCTAAATCCTCTTCCTGCAAATTAAGCTTTTCCCTTTGTTTAATTTGCAGTGGAGAGAAACAGCTGGTGGATAAAATGAGTATTAAATATCTTTATATACTTAATCTCCATGATTTAAGTCATTCCTGAGTTCCCCTTACTATGAAAACAAAACAAAACTTTCTCCTCTTATTTCCAGTCTGTCCCTTGAGCTATTATTCTACAATTTAAGTTAGAAAAAGCTAAGTTAATTACTTTTTTAAAATCCAAAGCTTGTTTTGAAAGAATAAAAGCATTAAGCCTCACTATTCATAAACATTGCTGCCTGCTTAGAAGATAGAGACAGAAGCTTTCCAAAGGGACATCCTGGTAACCAGACCTACCCAGATGACTTCCAAAATCTGCCTAATTTTACCCAATTACTACTTTATAGTTAAAATTATATCATGGTTATGGTTTAAAACTGTCACACTTTTATTTTTGTTTCTATACTTGTCTCCCTCATTTTTTAGAAAAAAAGATAAAAATATACATTCTTAAAATATACTGCTAAATTTTCTGCTAATTTCTGTACTATAAACCTACCACCATCCTAACTGTGTCTTAGGTGACATCAGCCTGGCTCTAGACCAGGTGTAGATGGGAAATTCAAATCTGACTAATCAGGGGGCTGCCTCTTCTTACCTGCACTGCTTAAAACAGGAATAAGCACTTGATCTAATTCAGGCCAAGCATAGACAAAACGATTAGATTCACAGATATTGTTTGAAACTTTTGAGAAAGGAGTTCTTTCTTTCAGCTGGATTTTCTGAAAGGTTGGTATATGAACTACTGGCAGCCATCTCACCACCACAATTGGAAATCTACCAACAATAAAAACAGTGCAGAAGTTTCAGGGGCAGAATTTCAGCCAGAGAACCAATTAGGCTTGAATTTTTTAGGTAAATGAGCCAATGATTTTGTCTTGTTTAGGCAAATCTTTATTTATTATCATTCATTGACAAGCTAATCTGCAGGACATTGTAACTAACTGGTTTATGAAAAAGAAGGGAGAAGCAGAAATCAATAATGACTCAAGGTTTTTGAGTCGTTATTTTCCCTGAGATTTTGACAAGACTTGAAATAGAAGGGCAAGTTTGCTGAATGTTGCACTGGGGGTAAGAGGAGTGGAAAACTATATTTGCTTTTGAGTATTTGTTTCTCATTTTATTTTTATTTTGTTTCTTTAAAACACACACACACACACACCTGCAGTCCTTCGTTTTTTTTTTAACCAAGCATTTTTATTTGAATACATTTGTGCAACATTTAAAAAGAAATATCTTGTAAGCCATTAATTATATAGCTTTGAACCTGCTGCAAGATTACTAGACTTGGATATTGGAGGGCCATCCGGACATGTATGGTATCTAGGCTAAGAAAACACCAAAGAGGATTAAGTCATCCAACACTTATTGAACCATTACCTTACCTCCATAACATCAAATCGCTCAGTTAATATAAGATAACAGAAAACTTTCCATTTTACTTGACTACTAGGATTCATTGCTGTAGGTAGGGAAGTGACAGATAAAGAAGCAAAGATAGATGCAGATCATCTTTTCAAGGACCTTGTGATGGAAAGCATTGATAACTTTATCTAAATGTGTTTAGATAATGATGAAATAGGATGACTACTTGACTTATAACTTTGTGTAAGTTTAAAGGTGCTACTACCATTTTTAATTTTGTTGCCAAAATTGTTGCCCTTTTGTTGGGGGTTGCCATTTAAATTTAACATTACTTATTAGAAGGTGGGAGTAATGTCCAAGTAGATGGTTGTCAGTGAACTGATGACTACAATTATGGATCAGTGTCCAAATACAATACTCAAAACTTGGTACACTGCATAGTTTCCTGAATGTGACTGCCAAAATAAATCTGCCCTGGAAAGTAATTTTAAGGCTTTCTCCCTCTGGCTTAAGTTTTCTTCATTATTTTAAGCTAATGATATCCATCCTTAAAAAGTCAAGCCTGTGAATATGTAGGCAATCACAGCATTCATTTAACATATCTCTTAACTTTCTTGATAAACTTATTGAGGAAAAAGAGTATTCCAATACAAAGCTCATGTAAACTCTATCATTTCCATCCAATGTGTTTCTTTTCTTTCTGAAAAAATTTTGAAGCTATTGTAACTTAAATTACTGTATCTATGTTGATCAAGTCTTAAAATATATTCTCACTTGTATTAATTTTCTCTTACTTGATAGTTTTTGCTTCAATGACCAAAATGTGACAGAGTGTTTCATGCCTGTCCTACCTTTTCTAATTATGGTTACGTTAGTTCACCTTTTAGCAGAAGAGAAATTATATTTTCTTTGGGAAAAACCGTCACTAGGTCCCCAGTTCCCACAGAGACCTACCCCCTACTCCTGCTGACTGGCAAAACAGGTGGAAACACAATAAACTGGCAATAGAATTTCTATACTCTGCCTATTTCCTAGCAAGTGCTATCTGTAATACACTGCTGTCTTAAATCTATCAAATGCTTGATATTTATAAAGGCTTACCTGGAAGATAAGCAGTCCCTCTAAATCCTCCAAAATATACTCAAGATTAAGTTAAACCAGCAGAGAGTTAGATCCTTAAATAAAGAGTCCTCCACCCATGCCTTTACATAGGTTATTTCCCTTGGGTGTTGTAATTGGACAATATTAAGGGGCACCATAAGAAACTGCCTGATGAAACTGATGGCTGTGTCTGTGATAAAGGTGACAGTGAGGATGATTACACAGTACACTGTGTCTTTTTTATAAGGATTCTAGAGACGGAATAATTTTTTTTTTTTTTTTTTAGGCTTTAACAGCAGCAAAAGTCATTCTCCTAAGCATTTGGCTTCCCATTTTTGCTTTAAGCAGAACTAACATGTTGCTTTAGATACCTGGCAGCAAAGAGGTTAGAATAAGGTCAGGCTGTCTCCTCTGCAGTGAATTAGCAATGTTCATTCATTATCTCCCCCGGCCTCATTAAAACAGCTTTAATGTGGTCACCATTTGATGGTAGACATAAGCTTTAATCTTGTGAATATCAAACCCACCTGGGTTACATTTCCTGTTATAGACAGTTAACGGAAGCAGGTTAATAAGCTATTTTAACTCCTTAATCTGCAGTAATGTTTAGGAACCAAATTCACTAGTTACCTGCATTTGAGCTCAAATGGTCTACATTGAGTCCTAATTTAGCAGGTTCTGTCTTCAAATCTCAGATTGCTTAAGAAACTTTTAGCCATCTGTTTAATTTTTCACCTTTTCTTTCTTTCCTGTTTTTTTGCTCTGATGTATCATTTTTCAGGTTACTCTTTAGGTCTTGATATGTCCTATTTTTCTTCCTCATCTGACCTAGATTCAAATTTACACACTGTGAAATAGCTAATAAATCCCCATTAAGGTTGTAAAAGGTGAAGGTTCAACCAGTGTATAGTCATCAAATTCTCATATAAAACTGAATGATCCTTGATATTAATAGCTTGGCAAAAGTGTGTTAACAGGTCCTTAGGATTTTTATGAAAAAAGATTTTAAGTCATTTGGCTGAAGGCGGCCCACCTACTCTGCAATGATTTGAATAGTTCTACAATTTTCACATCACCTAGGACAACTCTCCTCTCTCCCAATTAAACTTAAAATACAAATTTTCACTGGAAGGCTGTGTATAGTTCTAAGTTTACCTGTACTCATTGTACATATTTCTTTTGTGTGTGTTTGTCTTTGCATGTGGACATTAAAAGGGAAAGTTTCTGTCTGAGTTTAGGCTGTTGGAGTCCAGGGAACATGGGACATAAAACCCTTTGGGTTTTTTTTTTTTTTTCCTCCACAGGCAATAGAGAGTATTACAATGATTTACAGAGACATGTTGAAAGTAAATTATGTTGTAAACGCCTGTCCCTTGGGCCAGCTAAGAATCACAGGAAAAAAAATGCAAAAAGTTTGAAATTCCCAACAGCAAAGGTTGACACGAAAATATGGTTTTGTTTTTCTATGAGTAAAAGTTACTTTTATGTTGTGTTTTCCCATGAGAAATTATAAACTTTCAAAGGAATTTTAGTCTCTTGCATGCACATATAAGAGCAATTTATCTCGTACTGCCCCAGCGAAAACACTCTTAAGACTTTAAAGCTGTTAGAACTGGGGCTGAATTTCTTCAAGACCGCTACTTCTTATTTGTCCTTGCTGTCTCTTCTTGTCAAAACATTTACTCAGTCTTCGAAGAGTTGCAAGTTGGCAACATGTTAATAATATGAAAATGCATTTGTGCAGTCCATGTGGCTGCAATTTTTGTCTATACTCATTGCTTATTTAATGAATAATGAAACCTTTGCGGTAACTATAGTGACAGAAAGACATGCCGCTAATTAAATAAGAACTTGTCAATATGAAAAAACAGCAAGTGTCACCAAGATAGCTTTGCTTCTGTTGCATTCTTCCTATGGCTCAAACAGAACCCTTGTCATATTCCTCTCTCACCTGGTGAGCAACAGTAACAGAAATTCTGTAACTAGGAAGGTAGTTTAAATCATTCAAGTCCATCTTGTGGGTGCGAAAATATTTCATTCTCAAAATATAAAGATCTATATTTAAGTCTCGCAGTCTTTTTCTGCCTCAACTTAAGGAGAAATTTTTCAGAATGATTTTTATTAGAAGTTTGTGTTTTATAGCACAATAAGAAAAATAAGTAATAGATATCCCAAACTGCTACTCAGCCTTCTCTGTAACTAAAACTCACATCATTAGATTCTTCAGCAATGTTGTTTAGTACTGGCTTTCATCCAGACATTCTTGGTTTGATTCTGCATCCCTGTTCCCTCCCATAATCTCTCTTTTGCCAAAGGTCCAAGTTTTCTCGAGTGTTTATAAACTCTTCTTTATCAAAATACCAGATAGTCTGTTTTTCCCCTGGCAGGCAGATGTATCCAGAGGATGTCATTTCAGGGACTGTGAGCAGACACGGTAATTCTCCACTCTCTACCCGTCAAGTCAGCATTTGCATCAAGCCTTGAGTGTGCATAAGCAGGATGTATGCCCTTAGTCTCCATGCCATCTAACAGAGCACTCCATTTTTCAGGGACTTTATCCCCTGTAGACCTCACAGTTGTTCTAAAGTTTCTACAAACATTGCCACAAAACCTTAGGAAAGCTATAAACCTCATAAAGTGTGTGTACATTATATTGAGTTAAAGAAACTACAGTATTCATTTATTGTGTTATCTATACAACTTCAGGGATGAATAGAATAGAAACTAAACCAGCATCATCCTCATTTTCTCATGCTCTGCTAGACACACACAGAAACCCTGCTGCTGCACATTGTTTCTTTTCCCACCCCTTCATTTTCTCTGCCTTTGATAGACATATCCTTATTTATGGATTAACAAGTATGAAGATCATGTCACTTTCTGACATAAATGATAATACACCTTTGCTCTTAGAGATATAGCTAAACCCAGAAACCTCCCATGAAAAGCTTCAGATTGAGTTGTTGGATAAACAGGGTGACTTAATTAAAATATCACTGTGAATGCTTCATGGTAAAGAGAAAGTTTAAAACCAGTGCTTTATTTACAATGCGGTAGGGGAAAATATTGCAAAATCTTTCTGATCATGCAATTTAGATTCACTCCAACATGACCAGGTTGATCCTTAACCTAGAATAACTACTTTAAAGGGCAGAATGTGAGGGGTCATCAGAATCATTCTGGACAAGGCTAATCAATAAAAACTGTCTCTGCATTTCCTCATTACTCATCAACAAAATAGCAAATATTCTCAAACAATAATTTTCCTGATGTTTGAATATAACTCATTCAAATCAACTAGATATTTTCTCAAAGTTTTAATGTGGTTATATAGAAAGGATCTGTCATTTTTATATTAAATTAAATTAAGCTGCTAAATAGATAACATGGTATATGAAAACATATATTTAGTCTTTGTCCCTGGTTCCTGACAAAAACCTTTAGAATTTTCTAGTTTTAGGAGTATCTTTATTGTGCTAATAAAGTGACTACTGGTGGGTAAGTAGGGGTGGAGATAGTTTCAGAAAAGCAGTTCCTCACAAGAAAGACTTACCATGTGATTAGAGGTTGGAATTTTGAATCAGCTAGAGGAGAAGAGGGAGGCCAGAGGCTGAGTTACATCAGGTGGCCAGTGATTTACTCAACCATGTCTCTAATGACACTCCAGTGAAAATTCTGGAATGTGAGATTCAGTGGACCTTTCTGGTTGGCAAACGTGTTGCAGTGCTGGGAAGGTGATATGTCCAGCTTCCAGGAGGAGAGGGTGTAGAAGCTACACATAAAGAGCTCACACTCAGACCTCACACATGTCTCTGCTTTGGTTGCTCCTAATTTATATCCTTCATAACAAAACAGCAATCAAAGAAAACGCTTTCAGTGAGTTCTGGGAGTTGTTCTTGAAAATTATCAAACTAGAGAGGGTGGTGGGAATCCCCAGATATACAGTTGACAGTCAGAAGTGGCCCTCAACACTTGTGACAGATGTCTGAAACAAGAATAGGCTTTTGGAGAACTTTGCCTTTGACTTGCAGAATCAGGTGGTGACAACAGGTAGTGAGTATTGGAATTCAGTTAAATTCAGGACATCTAATTGATGTCACAGAATTGTTGTCAGCAGTGATAGATGCAACTTTTTCTTTATTTGTACCCTGAATTTATTTACCTACTGTTTCAATTTTTTAGATAAATAATTAAATATTGAAAAAAATAGAAAAGTATAGAGGAATAGCTAAGAAGGAATTCAGTTATTTCAAGTAGCAAAGTAAAACAACACTTAAGGTGCTGAAATATTTAGCTTTTTTTTCTAATTTCATGGCATATATAAAATATATGGTGAACTGAGAGTCAATATAAATTTATAGCTGTCTATTTCCTATCTATATTATATATATAATGGTACAGGTAAGATTATGGTGTAGGTAAAGTTTATGTTAATGTCATTATTCATGTTTATGCTAACCAAGAGAAATAAATTTTGACTTTGGCTGAATTTTGAGACCCACGGGGTCTAGAGCAATGAAGATTAGAAGAACATCAAAGAATAAATAAATCTAGAACCTTATAAGATGTTAGGGTTTCTCTAGTATAACTGCATCTTTCTAAACATACTCCTTGAAAAGTCTTTTGCAAAAATGAACATTAAGCAATTACTATTCTCAGTTTTAGAAAGATGACTATTCACTTATCTGTGAGATAGGAATAATGCTAGTTTCTACTGTCTAAGTTTCTTATGATGATAAAAGGAAACCATGATTTCAGATCTTCAGAACTCTGCCTGTGGCACTGGGCAATGCCTGATCCAAGAGCCAGGCCATTTTCCAACTTCATCTCACCACTGAGTCACCTCCTCTGGACTTCAGCTTGCCACTGAAGTCTTAAATGTGCTATCAGTTACTGAATTTAAAATTCTGGTTGTATTCTGACTGATGCGAAAAAGACAAAGCTGTCACTCCTGTTCCCTAGAATAATATATTTCTCCTAATTCAGTTTTGTTTTTATGAACAATTTTATTGTAATATTGATTGCAATTGCTGTGAAGCAGGCTTGTGATAAAGAAGTTCTCTTAATTGGGCCCAATTCTTCTTTTCAAAATACAAATACAGCCTTTAAATTTATTTATTTCTATTGAAATTCATTACCATTGTGTCAGAGCTGAGTTCAACTTTTAGGATAACCATTAATTTATCAAACTATGTATGTGTTACAAAATATAAAATTTGGTGACTGTGTCATTTCAAAAAGATAATGTGATAGAACAACACATTTACAGTCAAAATCAAAACAACCAACCCAAAAAAGCTTGTCTTGCAATATAGATCTACTAGTTATACAACTTCAAGATAGTTTTGTAACTCAAATTTTAGTTTTCTTATTTATAAAATTAAGATTAGAATATTGCCCCCTCACTATATGTAATAGAGCTTCTGTAAGGATCAAGTTGCATTAGATAACTTATTTTAAAGTGCTCTATAAACTATAAAACAATATTCAACTATAAGGTGGAATTACAACAAATCAATAGCCTTTTTTAAATGAGTAAATTAGGACAAAAGACTGAGTTCTTTAACTTCTCACTAGAGACCTCTCTTCATATTCATTACATCATTCTCTTTGGGTCAATTGTTCTTGGGACAGCCCTGACATATTTCTCTTGTGTTTTACAAGAGCCGTAAGTGACTTGTTGGATTCATTATATCTAAAGTTCCAGCCTAATATTATAATAATTTTATGTAACCTCTTTTCTTTCAGGTACTCTTTCTGAGTACTCCAGCTTCTACCTTAGAAAGCTGACAGGTGAAACATTGAGAACTCAAACTGAAAAACCAAATAAACATGGGTTGAAATCCTCAACCACTTTCTGGCTGACCGACTTGGGCAAGTTACTTTATCATCATGTGTAAAATACTCCTCCCTCAGAAGAGAAGTTACTTTCCTTATGGAATTGGTGTAAAGTTTCTCAGAGATAACATTAGAATTTAAACCAGTGCCAGGTACATGCTAACTTTAAAAAGAGGAAATGAAAAGAAAGCAGAAAGCCCCATGTCAGTGCCATTTGTCGGGAGAAGGAAGAACAGAAGAAGAAAAAAAAAAAGCAGAAAGAAAATGCATAAGAAAATAATAAAACTTCAACTCTCTTACAAGAAGGAGTATGCTAATTTCAATTCTGTGAGATAACGTGCAATGTCAGAGTGAAATTGAGGAATGCTTTGTGTGGCATTTACAATAAATATCTCAATATGTAGATGAGGTGAGTAGGTCATGCCGCTTCTTAGGAAATCCACAGGTTTCATCTGTTCTTTTAACTCTTGCCTTCGAGACCTACGGCAGAGGTAGCAGTCAGTGCATAAAAACCAGAACAAATATCGAACGTCCGTGAACATTCTTACTCATGAACTGAAATCTCATGATTTGACAGCTGTGCAATCTTTGTCCTTTTTTATTTTGTAATCTTCATTTTATTAGATATCTTTGTATTTGAAAAACCAGCTCAACATTGGTTACTTTGTTACTGACCTAGAAATCTTAAGATGCTTGTTTTGGTCACTGTGCCCTGGATTCATATTTCCTAACTGAGGCCCTGAGAGACTGCTGGCTGCACATCACTTCCATCCTCCAACTGCCATTCAGGGAAGAGCAGACAGTTTCATATCAACTATCACTGTTATTACTTACAATTCATATTTAATATGCTGAACACTGACTAAGATTATAATTCTATAATTTCAGTAATCATCCCCCTTCTCACTTTCTCAACCTGTAAGGTATTTCATGTATTCTGCAGTCGTAGTTAGAATCTACATTTATTCCCTCAGGAGGAAACTTCAATGGACCTAGAGATCTGAAATGAAATAAAACCACTAGCTACTGGATTTCTCTTTTCTCTTTCTCTGAAAATCCTCCTCCTTGCAATCTTGATTATTCTCTCTTATGATTAAATTCTCACTAATCTCCTAGATGACAGTAGTTGAAGAAATGCAAGTCAATAGCTATGCCTCATCTATGCTACATGTTAGTGTCTCATTTTATGGCAGACAGATGTCCTTTTCCTAATTAAATCAGATTTTTATTCCAAAAATGGCTTCTTTTCCCACTATCTTTTAAAAATATCCTTTATGAATTGTTCATATTAGAAAACTTGCTATATGTCAAATAGTTTATTATCTTTTTAATGTCCATGAGATCTGTAGTGATGTCCCCTCTTTCATTTTTGATATTAGTAATCTGTGTTCTCTCTTTTTCTTAGCATGGTCAAAGGTGTATTGATCTCTGGATATTTTCAAAGGAAAAAACCTTTGATATTTAAAAAAAATAATCTCAGCTTCTAGATTTATTAATTTCCTGTTTGCAATTTTGTTGTTTTCTGCACTAATTCTTATTATTCTTTTTCTTCTGCTTAGTTTGAATTTAATTTGCTTTTTTTCTAGCTTCCTTGGATAGAAGTATAAGTGATTAATTTTATATTTTTTCTTTTCTAATATATGCATTCAATGCCTTAAATTTCCCTCTAGAACTGCTTTTGCTGCATTCTGTAGATTTTGATGTTTTATTTTCATTTTCAATTAGTTGAAAGTATTTTAAAATTTATCTTCATTTCTTCTTTGTCCCATATGTTATTTAATCTCTAAGTATTTTGAATTTTCCCAGTTATCTTTCTGTTATTGATTTCTAATTTAATTCCACTGTGGTCTGAGAGCAGACATTTTATGACTTCTATTCTTTTATATTTGGTGTGTTTCTTAACCTAGAATTTGGTCAGTTTTGATGAGTATTTCATGTGATCTGGAGAAGAATGCATATCCTATTGTTGGATAAAGTAATCTATAGATGTCCATCTCATTCAGCTGATTGGTATTATAAAATTCAGCTACAGCTTTACTGATTTTCTGTCTGATTAAATCTGTCCATTTCTGATAGAGATATGTTAAAGCCTCCAACTACAATAATAGCTGCATTTATTTATCCTTGAAATTCTATCAGTTTTTGCTCCAGGTATTTAATAGTCTGTTATTAGATATATACACATCAAGGATTGTTATGTCTTCTTAGAGAATTGATCCCTTTGTCAATATGTAATGCCCCTCTTTATCCCTGATAAAGGGATAAACAGACTTGGTCTGAATCTGTTTCATCTGAAATTAGTACAGCTACTCCTACTTTCTTTTGATTAGTGTTAACCTGGTATCTTTCACCATACATCTGCTTTTTATTTCTTTGTCTTTATAATTAAAGTGGGTTTCTCATAAAAAAAATATATAATTAGGTCTTGTTTCTTAATCTACTATGACGATTTCTGTCTTTTAGTTAGTGTATTTTGACAATTGATGTTAAAAATAATTACTGATACAGCTGGATTAATATCTACTACATTTGTTACTGTTTTCTGTTTGTTGCCCTTGTTCTTTGTTCCTACTTTTGTCTTTCACTGGTTTTCTGCCTTTTGTGGTGTTAATTGAGCATTTTATACAATTGGCAGCTGGTTAGTGATGGGCCAGAATTTTCTTTTTATCACATTGCCTTCAATAAAAAATTAGATATGGGTGTCATCTCAAAGTTCATTTCCTCAAGCCCCTCATTTTCCAAATGAGAAAATAGAAACGTCATGGCAATTATGACAGAAATTCTGGTTCTTTTGTACCACGTCACTTTGCTTTCAGGTATAATGGCATGGAGTATAGACATTTTTAAGCCATAATACATGTGCTATATAATCATCACCCCTCTTTAAAAAGTTACATTAGTCCTGAGAATGTACGTATTTTAGTGGTGATTACCTAATCAAAAACTATGAGCATTTTGAAGTTCTCCAAGAAATGTGTAGTCTAATAAATATTTCTATCAAAATGCTAATTACCAAATCCTGAAAGTTCCAATTGCTCTGAGAGAGAGCAGGTTTTCTGAACCTTTTGTTTAAGGCAGGAGAAGCAATGGTCATCACAAAGTGAGTACAATCTGCCTAGTTATCCTCAGGGTCCTGTATGATCTAAAAAGTATTATAAATGGTTCCATGTCACTGTTATGTTTATAACTCCTAGAGAGTATGATTAGCATTTTTCATGAATTGAGAACATTTTCCTCCTCTCAGTGTCACATATCCACAAAGCACATTTGAGAATTATGTGTAAACACGTATTCTGAGTTCTGTGTACTCCATGTAATTAACTTGTAACACAATCTAGAACACTCTTTTGATGCTTCTGCATGCCCTGAATAGAATCTTGTCATTGCTCTTACAATGATTTACAATCTGTGCCCTATCAGTTCCATGAAGATAAAATGTAAATGCCAAGCTAGAATGAAGCAAATGGAGAAAGATCCCATTCCCTGCCTTCAGCATGATTTGTGGTATTTACTGACTAACCAAACACTAGCAATGGGATCAGACCCAAATAGCCTTTTAAGACTGGAGTGTTGACAATTGGCAGTGGTTAGTGTGGTACCAAAACAAGTACAATATTTGCAATGTCATAGAACAGGGCCATTTCCAAGGGGAAAAGGCAGCACCATTCCACAAAAGACATTGGGAGATGATATGGGCACAATCCATTGTCCTGGGTATAGGAGAGAACCCAGAAATGTCATAAAATCCCTCTCTGATCTGTTGTCGCTACTGTTGGTTGTATGGGAAATTAACATATTTAATTAACTGTCTGACCAAAGCAGCTGTTACCTTATATAAAACCTTGAACATTGATGTCTGGCTTATTCCACTAGGTGTTTGAATGTGCCAGTGGCATAAGACTGATGATATTTTTATACTGCATGGCACAGCATGACTTCTCTTGCAATCAGCTCAAGTCAAGATCTTCTTTAAATTCTTCATGGAGAATAATGATTCTCCAGCCCAAATTACTTAATAGTGTGTTGTGTCAGGCCAGCCAACAGGAAGCTCCATGCACAACAAAACAGACTCTGGCCAATCCAATCAATCCTAACTTCCAAAAAGGCTCCTGCTATATAGGCTTTGGAAAGGGCAGTCATGCATCTTTCTTCTTCATCAGTATGCTATTTGATTCACAATTCAGTTCTCTTACGTATTACAGATTATTATTTGCCTTCTATATTTTTTTTCAAAAAAATTTTCCTTGGCTGCAATATTTCTAAATGGAAATAAACGTTTCCAAGTCAGAAGTTGCTTTCATTACTTTGCTAAGTTGTTGGTCCAAAACTATTAGGATTCTGTAAAATAAATTTAATACATCTAATTTTATATGGCATGTGGATTGGTTTAAGGGATTTCTGAGAGGAGGGGGCAAGAGAAGGTAGAGGGCGGCTTTTCCGACCATTGAAAATGCTTCCTTTGCTTGGTTTGTCATTTCACCCATTTGTGAGAGAGTAAGAATCAAGCATTTTCTATTTTGGATAGCTTGAGCAGTGAAGTGATGAGTTTATCTCTAGCAAAGATGGAGGCCAGAATTCTCAATACCTTTCTCAAGGGCAATGTGGTAACACTGGTTATCTTGATTGCCAGTGCTGCTCTTTCTCTGAATGAATTTACTTTGTCATTGAATGTGTCTTCCTCATCATACCTTTACTACTGGATACACTTAATATTTCCTTTTGTGCCATTTCTGAAATTCTTGGAAAGTCTTGCGAAGTCTGCATTTTCGGCTAGTACCATATGTAACTTACAAACTGTTTGCTGGTTCAGCAATTGAAGAGCTCAAAATCCTGATTAGAGAGTCAGCCCTTCATAAAAACTATGGAGAAAAAGTTAACCAAAAGGCCATTTCTTCAGTGTTTGCATTATTACATTTGAATCTGCAATTAATATAATATACGATTAATACAAATACATATAAAACATTATGTCACTAATAAGCAATAATCAGAACATTAACTTGGTATGTGATTTTACAAAAAATAATTTTCCAAAAATATGTATCTGAAGAAATTGTTAATAAGTATCAGAATGGCATTTACTTCATTATTAACAAGTATATGCTATATTCTGTACACTTTTACTTGCACAAAGACCAATTTTAGTTTCTTTTATCTATCATGGGGGGAACACTTTCAGGGTTAAAGAAAAACAAAATGGTGATTGGTTAGTTCATTTTTTTACTGACTCATTGTAAGATAAATTGAAACATATATGTGTGTGTATATGTGCAATTATACATTTCTACCTACAATCATAAGGCATAGGAGGAAAATTGTTCTTCAAAAACACATTATTAAAGCAAATGGGGCAACATCACATCTGAAACCAGGAAGAGCAAATTCAAGCCTGTAGACTTTAAATATTATAGCTCCTAGAGTTCTTTCTCATGATTAAATTCAATGAGCAGTAAGTTGTTCAGGTAAGTAGATAATGTTCTATCTGCTGCTATAGAACTAATTTCCTTTTGGTACTGTGACCACAAGATTCCTGACTGCTGTATTTAGACAGGTCCCCCAATTCATTCCTGTTATTCATCAGATATGTGCTACCCATTCTGCTGGCTACTGGAGAGAAGAAATAAGGAGTGAATAACTGAGATACTCTGTTATGAATAGATGTCTAGCCATGACTATAACTGGGGAGATTCTTTAAATAGCGATTTTAATGAATAGAATAAAAGAATATATACAAGACATGTATAGCTAATATGAATATAGTTAGATTTAATAAATTTTAGGTAACATAGAGTGAGGCTCCAAAAATTTCTGAACTACTTCTACCATACCTTGAAACAGGTATTCTGTTAAGGAATTTAAGCATTCTCTCATGTATGCCTAGCATATGTGCATATGAGGTGGCTACTTTTAACAGATATTATCAACTAATATTATCAACTTTGAATAGATCAGAATACAAAAAAGAACTTAACTCTCAGGATGAATTGTCACCCATAAGTGGTAGAGGACTTTGTCAGCTTAGGTTTCTCCACCTACAGATACTATGTGCTGATTTATTTCAGAGTTCTTACTATTCAGTGAACTGGAAGAAACTCTTGACATCTACTCTGATCTGTTGCAAGTAGTGGTGTTTTCCTTTACAGCTTCTTGTTTTTGAACTCACCTGGCTAGTCTGCTTTACCTGTAGGAAGGTTTGGTTTGTTTTTTCTCTTTTACTATTTGCTGCAAGTTATTAAACTACTAGTTTGCACTTGTGCACTCTTTTGTTTTCAAACTGCACTTAAAGGAGATTGCTTTTCTCCAGTAATCTTCGCTAAATGCCTGCTACTTGTTATTCATCACTCCTGCAACAACTTCTCTTTTTTGTGTGTGACCCTAAAATGTTTCCTTTGCTTCTTATGTCTGTGTGCTAGATTGAACTGTGAGATAATTTCATGAATTTGGGCAAGACCTGAGACTTAGAGAGTAAGAATATATATCACTACTTTCATTACCTCTTTGTATATACATTTCTCCCATTGTGGCTCGTTTCAATGATGGCTCTGTCTTTTCATCAGTGAAATATCAAACCCTGGTATCACATCAGTCATGAATGTAGCAGGCAATAACTAAATATTTGTTGAAAATTAACAAATTGAAATAAATATACTTAAGAGAATATGTTTAGTTTGGTAATTTATTCCTCTTTCTTTTCAGAATAGCACCTGAGACTTTTTTTAGAGAAAAAGAAAAGTGTGCAACGACTTCAAACCTACGTAAATGGTAGGAACATGACTCAAGTCAGAACAATGGGTTGATTTCTCTCTCTCTCTCTCTCTCTCTCTTTCTCTCTCTCTCCCTTCCTTCCTTCCACCCTCCTTCTCTCTCTCAGTTTGAATCAAGAGAAGAGGGACAAGGATAGGGTAGGAATACGTTGGAGCTTATCTATTTCACTGAAGACTTCAAATACAGTATATCTATTTCAAGTACATTTTCTACAATTTAACAGTGTTATTAAGGTATAATTGGCATACAATACACTTCACATATATAAAGTGTATAACTTTTTAAGTTTGGACATGTGCATGTAGCCCCATGAAATCATCACCATAGTCAAGATCATGAATATATTCAACTACCCATCAAATTTTCACTTTAGCCTTTCCTAATCCCTCCCTTCTACTCCTCTCATTCCTCCTCTCAAACAAACACCAAATTTGGCAAAGGTTGGTCTGCTTCCAGTCAGTATACATCAGGTTGCATGTTCTATACTTTCTAGAATACATGGTATCATAAATTAGGTACTTTTTTGTCTGGATTCTTTCATTCATTGTAATTCTTTAGAGATTCATTTATGTAGTAGTAAGTTTAATAGTTTACTTTTTTGTTTGTTTGTTTTTTTTCTGATTTTATGGGGAAAGCATTTAGTCATTCATCATTAATGTTAACTGTAGATTTTCTGTAGATGTCATTTAGATTTTCTGTCAGGTTGAGGCAGTTTCCTTATATTCCTAGCTTGCTTAAAATTTTCCTTAGGAATAAATAATTTACTTAATTTTTTTTTAAATCTATTGATAATATCCTCTATTAGCCCATTTTCAAACTGATATAAAGAAATATCTGAAACTGGCTAATTTATAGAGAGATTTAACTGGCTCATTGTTCTGCAGGATGTATAGGAAGCATGGCTAGAAAGGCCTCAGAAAGCTTACATAATGGTGGAAGACAAAGGGGAAGCAGGTAGTCTTATTTACATGACTAGAACAGGAGGAAGAGAGGAGGGGGAGGTGCTACACACTTTTAAACAACCAGATCTCTCAATAACTCACTCACTATAATGAAAACAACACTGAAGGGACAATTCACCTACCCCCCCACCCTCCCGCCCCCGAACCATGATCCAAACACCTTCCACCAGGCCCCACCTCTAACATGGGGGATTACCAGTTGATATGAGATTTGGGAGGAGACAGAGACTCCAACTATATCATATCCTTCTCTTTTTAATTTATTATGATGATGAATTACATTGACATATTTTCAGTATTGAGCCTGCTTTGCACTGCTGAGTTAAAGATAAATTGGCCAGGAACCATTCTTCTTTTGTTAAGTAGTTAGACATATTAAAAATTTGTTTAGCACTTTTACATTTGTTATCAAAAAGATAGTGGTCTGTAATTTTCTTTTTAATTGTTAAAACTGTATGTGTTTTGGTATCAGAGTAGTGTTAATCTCAAAAATGAGTTGAAAAGCACTTCATTCTTTTCAATTGTGCAAAAGAATTTATGGATAATTAGTGTTATTATTTTCTTTAAATGTTTGAAAGTATTTATTTCTCAGCAAAGACATTTGGGCCTAAAATTTTCTTTGCAGAAAGGTATTTAGCTAAAAATTCTACTTCTTTAACAGACATGATATATAGGTTGTTTGTTTCTTCTCGGGAGACCTGATTTGTGTGTCTATTAAAGAATTTTATATTTTATCTAACTGGTTGAATTTATTGACATGAAGTTGTCATAAATATATAATATTTAGAGAATATATAGTGATGCCATCTCTCTCACTGTGATATTGGTAGTTTGTGTCTTCTTTCTTTGTTTCTTGCCCATTTGGCTAAAGTTTTATCAATCTTACTAAACTTATATGAGATTCAGTTTTTGGTTGTATTGACTTACTCTATGATTTGTTTTCCTAGTTTGTTGATTTCTGCTGTGGTCTTTATTATTTCCTTTTTAATTTACATTGAGTTTAATCTAGTTTCTTAAATGGAACATAATTATTCATGAACATTCTTCTTTCTAATGCTATAAATGTGCCCCTAACTACTGCTTTTGCAGCATGCTATGCATTTGAATGCATAGCATTTTCATTTTTGCTTAGATTGAATACTTTGTAATTTTATTTTTTATTTCCTCTAAGACAAATAGATTATTAATCATATTACTGAATTCAAAGTTCTATTATTAGGTACTGACACAATTGGATTATTTCTTATCTACAAATCTCATGTGGAACTGTGCCTTCCAATGTTGGAGGTGGGGCCTAGTGGAAGGTGTTTGGGAGGCAGATCCCTCATGAATGGCTTGGTATCTCGAGCCATCTTGGTGTCATCACTGGTGGCAATGAGGGAGTTCTCACTCTATTGGTTCATGTGGGAGCTGGTTGTTTGGACAGCTGGGCTTCTCCTCCCCTCTCTTGCTTCCCCTCTTCTATTCCCTCTCTTTTGATGTGGCATACTGGCTCCCCTTTGCCTTCTGCTATGAGTACAAGCTTCCTGAGGCCTCGCTAGAAACAGATGCTGACACCATACTTCTTGTATAGACTGCAGGACTGTGAGCCAAATAAGCCTCTTTTCTTTATAAATTATCTAGCCTTGCATATTTACAAAAATGCAATACAGAGTAATGAAGGTACAGAAATATTTGTTTTATCTCTTCACCAATTCCTTTTTTATTAAGTTAGAATATTCAAACCTGGTTTTAAATCTACTTGGTTTAACAGTTACTCCAAATGTTTTAGACTAATAAAGATATGTAAATATTTGTCATGTCTCTTCACCAATTCCTTAATTATTAAGTTAGAGTATTCAAAACAGATTTTAAATCTACTTGGTCTAACAGTTACTCTGAATGCCTTAGTATTATTACAGCATATATTTTTGCATTATTTTTATCCTAGCTTTGACTCTGTATTTGAGGTATATTTGTTCTGGGAAATATGTATTTGCATTTTAGTTTTGTGTGTTTTATTCCTTTTTTTTTGGCCATATGTGGTTTTTTATTGGAATATAAGATCATTAATATTTAATGTGATATTGATATAAACATCTTGATGTGTTTTCTACCATGCCTATCTGATATATAAAACAAACCAACCAATCCCACAAATTTTAAGAAGTGCCTTCAAGAAAGCTACTCAGGCTGAGTGCAGTGGCCCATCCTTGTAATCCCAATACTTTTCAAGGCAGAGATGGGAGGATTACTTGAACCCAGGAGTTCAAGACCAGCTTGGGCAGCATAGGGTTATCCTTCCTCTATAAAAGATTTTTAAAATTAGTTGGGCAAGTGGTGTGCACCTATGGACCCAGCCACACAGGAAGCTGAGGTAGGAGGATCACTTGAGCCTGAGAGGTTGGGGCTGCAATGAGCCATGTTTGCACCACTGCACTCCAGGCTGGGTGCACTCCAGGCTGGGTGCCAGAGCAAGATGCTGTCTGAAAAAACAAAGAAACAAACACACAAACAAACAAAAAACAAGAAACCTTCTCAAAGTAGGTCTCCAGCCAAGATTCCTGACTCAGGCTCCCCTCGTTTGTTTCATCAATTTCTTTATAGGATGCATTGTAAGCTGTGGTATTGCTTTTGTTTTGTTTCTGTTTTATTTAAGTCTTTGAGTACACCCTTGTGATGAATATATGAAAGAATATGTGTTGATTTAATTAACTGTTTTATGATTGGCTGATCTCATTATGATTTTATCTTATTTTTATTTGGCTTATTAGCTATACTCTGTTTTGCTAGTTAATGGTGGTTTTAAGATTTATATTATGCAACTTTCGTAGGTTACCATTCTTGGTGATCTTATTTCTTTTCTATGGACACAGATTTCATCTTGTATTTCTTTCATTCTGTCAGATAAACATTCTTTAATATTTCTTAGAATGTGGATCTGCTGGTAATAAATTTTTATAAATTGAAACAAATCTTTGCCATTGTTTTTGAAAGTTGATTTTGCTGGGTGTAGAATTCTAAGTTAATAAGGATTTTTATTTTTCATGCTTCAGTCACTTTGTTCTACTGTCTTTTCATTTGTCTTGTTCTGATGAGAAATACTCTATACTTAAATTTGTCCATATTTTTTCTATTTATTTTAAAATATTTTGAGTAGTTTTGCTGTGATACTTTATATTGTTTCCTGTGTGCATGATGTTCATTGAGATTCTTGGATCTATAGAGTATTCTTTGATGATATGAATATTTGAAAAACATTTGGCCAATTTTTCTTCAAATATACTTTCTCTCATGCTCTACTTCAGGAATTCCTCAACAATCTATCATTATTATAATTAATTACAGATTAGCCCACTTTAACTACCACAGATTTCTGATTCTCTGTTTATTTTTTCTAGTTATACTTTTCTCTCTGTTTCATTTTAGATTTTCTATTGCTATATTTTCTTTCACTAACTTTGTCTCTATATCTAATATATGTTAAACATATGTTATGTTTTCCATCTCAGACACTGTAGTTTTCATACAGGAATTCAATTTGGGTCTGCTTTATATTTTTCATTCATTCATGTGTCAATTCAACTCTTTAAACATTTGAATACGGTTGTAAGAATGGTTGTGATGTCCTTGTTTATTTGTCATCTGTGTGAGCTTTGTGTAAGTTTCAATTGATTGCTTTATCATCACATGATTTATATATTAGATTCTTTGCATATCTGTTTTTTAAATTGGATGATGTACACAATGATGTAATTTCCTGGATGCTAGATATTTTTTATATTCCCACAAATATTCTTGAGATACATTCTGATATACAGTTAGATTTTTTAGATTTAGTTTGAAGCTTTTTAGTTTTCTGCTGAAGGTTTGTTTTGCAGGAGCAAGACAGTATTCAGTCTAGGGCTAACTATGCCCCACTACTGAGGCAAGACTGTTCTCAGAATTCAGCCAATACCCTATGAAAAATAACATCTCTTTGAATAAAATAAAGAGATTCACAATTTATTGGTTACAGAATTCAAAACAGCAAGAAGAGTCACAGATGACTAAATATTCAAGTCTGACAGAATATAAATGTTCTACTCACTGATGAAAAGCCACAAGTTGGAGTCAGGGTAGAGTATGCAAAAAAAAAAAAAATCATAAAATGAGCACAATTCTGTGTACAAGACCTTTTGCATCTCACAAATTAAAACTGCAAATATATTGTCTTTCACCTATCAAACTTCAGTCTTTTTCTTTACTTTTTTCTACTTTTTTTTAAACTTAAATGCTTTTTTTCAAACATTCATTTAACATGCATTCTTCTGCTAAATACTGTTCTTACAGTCATGTTAATGTGTATATACCCTTTCAATTTTAGTAATTCACACTTGAAACTATGGCTGAAGTGAGAAAGATTTTAATGACCTTCCCCAAATTCAGAGACAAATAATCGGAGTATAAGAAATATACTGTTTTTAAATTAATGAAAAAAAGCACAAGACAAATTTGAAAAGACCTTATGCATTGTAACATATGCACCTAAGAGCCATCCAGCGTAAGAAAACTTTTGAAGAAAAGCATCTAGTGAAATATTTCTGCATAATTTCCATAAAAGATAAAGCACTATGCATGGTAATAAGTTCTGGTCCTAACATAAGCCAATATACTTTCCATAATTTGTTTGATTAATCCCTAGTAATGTAGTGAGAATAGAACATAATCAAATTGACAGAAAAAGAGCACTTCCCATTATCCACTACTGCTAGGCAATAAAATTCCAACTTTTTTTCAAGAGGAGAAAATATATCATCAAACATAAAAACCCAGGATAAAACCCACAATATGAAAGTTACTGCCTAATGAAATATTAAAATTGCATCAGGAATACTCTTCTGGCATTAAAAATAAACAATAACATTTCTTCCTAGTTATGGTTCACTTCAATTCGTTAAAAATTAATTATTACCTCTTTAAATATTTGATTAAATTAGATTTCAGTGGGCTATCACTACTCGCAAAACACATACTATTGTGTATAATTCTCATATCTCAATTTTTGATATACTTTGTCATATTATTGAATTCTGTGATAAATTCTTTGATTTGTTTTTTGCCTTGGTAGTTTTAAAACATAAATATAACTGAAGCTCCCTCATTTTGAATATAAATATTGTGCACTGTTAAGAAGCCCCATAAAAACTAAAAAGTGTGTGACAGTAATATCTGGTTCTTCCCTATCATATATTGTTTCACTTTTTCTCAAAGTCAATTGCAATTGCACTTATGAAAAATATTATTTAAATTTCAAATAACTGCAAGGCAGGAGCCATTCAGTCCAACTGTTCATAGTATATACAGTTTGACTGCCAAGTAAAACATTTTTGGCACCTATCCATAAATTACTAATAAAAAACGTTTTCAAGTGAAAATATCTGTTTCATGCTATGGTTCAATTGTCCTTAATTCAGAGTAAATTGTCGAGCCCATCATAAGTTTAGAAGTGTGATACATAGGCGTAATCTTACCATTAGTATAATTACTGAGTTTATTAAGTCACTATTTTCTTTTTCAGAGAATTGCTTTAACACCCTTCATATTATATTTAAATATCCACAACCATATCTGTTGTTCAGTTTCAAATGCCAATCAGTGAACTTCAGAAATTATGCCTAAGAGAATAGTCTGAAAAAAATGTTAATCTAGTTTGTATACATAAATCCTGGAGAAAAGGAAAGGGGTTGGTCTGTTAGATTGAAGAGTCACAAGTGAGGGGTATTTTATTTAGAGAAAGCCTTATTCAGGTTAATTTCTCACACATCAAGGGAAAAAACCCTCAACACCCAATGATAAATGTCTCATTTTCTTCAAACTGTATCCACAATGTCTCTCTAATAATACAATCTAATGCTTCTTATTAGTGCTTCTTATTAACTCCCCAGTTCTTCCAATACCATTATAATTTTGCTAATCACTGAAACTGGAGATGCTAGACTCATCTCCTACTTCTCAATATCTACCATCTCTCATATCCATTCTGTTGCCAGTGACAGCATTGCAGATTCCTGGGTGTTACTTGCCAAATCCACAACTCTTTGAGAATTATTTCAGTCTTTTCTGGAAAGTGGAGAAATAGCCATGTTTGTGATCTTAGCCCTCTGGCAATAGCTTGTTGGATCAGGTATAGCTACAACACTCAAGCTACATCAATAAAAATTTTCTCAAGAATACAAAGTAATCCATATAGAAGTTCCATCAATCAGTGTACTCACTGGAATGAGGAGATGTTACACTTTGCGGGATCCAAATTGAGCTTAAAGAAGGAAAAGCCAGTATTGTTTAAAATAAGAATGAAACAGTGTCTCCCTTATGACCTTTCAAATTACATCACTATTGAATATCTCTCATAATTCTCTCCACATATGATAATTCATATGCCAGAGTGAAGAATCTACTTGGTCTAGTTAATCATTTTGCATGAGATCACAGTGAGATTTTTACCATTCTATTGATCCACTGTCCATGGATCACAAGGCAGGATCATTATTTAGTTTGGCATTTGGATGTGGAAGCTTTATTTAGAAGAATCTGTGGACTTAGCAGACAGTATAGTTAAGACTGGTATCAGGTACAATGCTTAAAAGATACTTAATATATTTGATACTATAAATCAATGGTTTATGCTCTGTTGCTGGGCTACATATCAATGAATCACCCGGCAAGCATTTTGGAAATTCTAATTCTAAGGCCTCAATCAAAATGTTCTAAACGTGGAATTTCTACAGGTTCAATTTAATAAGCTGGTATATTTTAAAAGCTTCCCAGTTAATTCTGATTCTGCCTTTCAGTTGTATAGATTTTGTTCTTGATAGAAGAAATACCTGAAGTTTTATCTAGCATCACTCATTTTCTGTTTTATTTTCTATCCAAAGTGTTTACCATATTTGTTAGAGACTTTATTGATTGCATCTACTACAAAATAAGTGTGTCCATTTTCTTAGTAGTTATAAACTAGGAGATGCAAACTGATAAGCCTAGAAAGGTCAAATGTAAAACTGAGAACATGGACTCCTGGAAGACAATAAATGGTGGGGCTTCAGCAAGTCAGACAAGGTATGCTCCATCTCACAGCAGCCGTCACGATTCAACTTAATTTAACTCTCTTCATACAAATATGGAAGATTGGTGTTGCCAGAGCTTTTACTTTCAAAAGAAGCTAACCATCAAGATTTCGTAAAAATCTAGATTTTAATAAAAATGTTCATAGCTCATAGATGGATAATTTATTTAAAAATTTACACACACATACACATTCACACACATACACTTTGTAGGCCAAACTTCAAAGCCAATGAAAACATGTTCTTGTACCATCGTGCCTTTTAGAGGGAGAGTGCATATTACTTTGATTCAGAAGGTGATAACGAAAAGTCATCGTTTGTGGAAGAAAGAGAGAGGTTATATTCTCTGTGTTGGAAAAGAAATTTGGGATGGAAAATAGTGGGAGATAAATGAAATGGGGAAGATGGAAATAATGTCAGAATCTAAAGTTTATAAAAATGCAGCCAGTGGTATTGGTGTGGGGTCAAAAGACTTTTAAGAATATATATATGTTTTGCATTTTTGTGATTTATATTTCTATCAATCATCTCCCAAAACTTTTAATAAAGACTGCTTTGTATTACAAATGATTTGTATAGATTGTATAAAGGAAAATCCAGCAAAGGGGGCTAAATTCCATGTTTAGATTTCAGCATCTGGTAGACAATGGAGATCAGCTATGGGAATGAACATGTGTATAAAAAGGAGAGTTGACAGTTTTAACAACTGGATTCAATCCAAAGGGATCATGAGAACCCAAGGCCCTGGGAACATGCAGAACTTAAGGAGGTACCATTGATCTTCTCAGATCGGGCATAGAGGCTAAGATCCTGTTTACTACCCAGTGCTAAGCTTTCCTAGGTGCTATGTGACATGGGATATAATGATAAATTTTATACAGCACTGTTCCTGGCTCCCTAAACAGCTTAACTACTTTATTCAGGACAAATTTTGTTTATCCTTATTCTCTTCTCTTTAAAATATGCTACCAAGAACTAAATGTGCCCAATACTGACTAAAATTTGAAAGATGCTATAGAGTGTAGACAGGGAAGGCTTTCCTCTTACATGAAATGCTCTAAAATGGCAACAGAAACAACAGAGAAAAACAGAAAATAGCAAAAGATTTCTCTATTGTGACAATCTAGGGCTTTAGTTAGTATGATGATCTTAGATTAATGATCATGTAAAATAGGTAAAGGGAAAAGTAATGAAAAGATAGGGATCTTACTATGAGGCAGTAGAATAAGAAAGATGTAGACAATCTTTGTGCTTTTTATGAAAGATTTTGAATAGTGATTGAATAAGAAAATATTTTTGATGTCCAAGTACTCATTATGGCAAATGCTGTGCAATATGGAAATAAATTGTGATAGACAGTAATAACCACCAGGTTTGATATTAATATCCAAGACTGTGAATATCTGAATTTGTTATTTGCAGTCTGTCAATTGTGGGAAAATTCTTCCTTTCAGTCGTGACTGTCCTCTCTATAAAATAGTGATAAGTGGTCCTATCTCCCATGGCTATTATGAAGATAAAGAACATGAAGTAATTTCTTCAAAAGTCAATTTTGAGAATTTAGTTCCAGTTGTCATAAAAAATGTCCTTTGCTACCTACTCTTGTCTTTTTAACATATACCCTTCTGCCTAAGGCAAGAGTAGGTAGCAAAGAGTTTTCGAGGTTGCAAAGCTGTAGGTCATTGTGCTTGAAGCATAAAGAGTAAGGGGCACACAACTTTTAGCTGAAGCTGGTGAAGTATGTTTAGTCAGATCATGAGAATGGATAGCTATTGCATTCAAAAGATTTAACTTCCTGAACAGTTGCCAATTCTGTCCAATTTTCCAATTCACTGTATTTAACTCTCTCTCTACCCGCTGTTACTAGCCTAATCAAAGCCACTATATCTCTCTCCTAATTTCTTCTGTTTATTCTTTTACTGAAACCAGCATGATCTTTTGAAAATAAGTAAAAATGTTATGGTTTCATTTTACTGCCTGAAATTTTACAATAATTTCTTATTGATGAAGAAAATATTCAGAGCTTATTACAGACATTTGTCATCTGACCTCTCTCTCTCTCTCAGATCATCATGTCATCACTTGACACTCTTCCACCTTGCTACAGCCATATTGAATTTCTTTCAGTTGTTCCAATTTGCCAGACTTTCTCAAAGAGGTTTTCTCTTCTGCCTGCTTGTCATGTGGAATTTAACTTACTTATCTGAAAACTTAGTGTGTGTGTGTGTGTGTGTGTGTGTGTGTGTGTGTGGAGGGGGGCTGGGTGGTGGTTATCCCAGCTAGACTATAAACCAACATGTATCCTAAACCCCTAGCATAGAACTGGTCCATATTTATTGAATTCATCTATAAGAGAAAGTGTAATTGCACTAGAGATCCTCTTCTAAAAATTCCTGGGCTGGTCAAACAAATAAGCTTTTCTTCAATAATTTTTAATGGGAAATTAAAGTGTTCAATAGCACATGGCATTTTTATTCCACATGTAACAATAATTTAAAAACAATAAAAATGGCTTGTGATATGCTTGTGTTTAACAACAGAAGGTCCCTTTCTGAGCTTCAGAGGAGATCAGAAACTGATGGGTGAGGAGCAAACGCCACTCACACACTCTGTGGGCATTGAAGTAGTCATTTACCACTTGCAACACTTAGCCACTTCCACAACTCGCTCTGAAAAATCTTACCACAAAACCACATGCTCCTCCAACTGCTTGACAGAAGTTCAACTTGAAAAGGTTTCCTTCAGTGTAGATTTTCTTTGTTTCCAGTTAATGATAGAAGTAAAGCCTGTCACAACCTGTGTGGGCGCAGCACTCAAGATACTTTGTGACACAAAGAAAGGCCTAGGAGAGGCATGGAAAATGAAAATAGAACAGAGCTATCAGTATCCAGAAAGCAGGACAACCCACATGGTCATTCCCTGTAACACATGTTCAGCTGTTCTTGAAGAACCCAGAAACATGATAAGTAGTTTATCTTCCAAGGGGAACGATCTGGTAGGTGAAGCAAGACAATAATTTGTTAAGTAGTAGCAATGCTCAGAACTTTAGATGTGAGGTGATCTCATGTTTTGAGGTGGTTAGTTTGGAGGAAGATCGGAGCACATTTCTGGTAGCTGCTGAGCTGTGGAAAGAGATGAGATCGCAAACAAAGAGAATGTTACTCTTTGAAAGGTGTCTGGCACAGATAAGAAATGTAGTGTTCAAAGCAATGCTTCATTTCCACAGGGACAAGGTTGCTGGAATCTGGATGTAAATTGGGGGAAATGCAGTCATAAAGAATGTATAAGTCTGGTCAGAGAGAGTGGTTTCAGGTGAACATCCAGTTCCTTGGCTAACAGGTGTCCTGAATTCCCCACAGGGGTAAATAATGTGCTAATGGCTGAAAATTCATGTCCACCTCAGATAATAGAGATGAAGCTGCAATCGACTACCAGACTAGATGAGAACTGTGGCTTAGGACCTGGTTAAGCCAAACTGTTTTGCCTGAAAGGGCTTCAGTGCTGTTAAGGTCATTATGGAAGGAATTATGGACAGACTTGTCTTTATCAATTGTTCTCAACTGCTCTTCATTTCTTTCTCAGCTGGGCCCTGGTTTTACTATGATTTTTCTTTATATATATATTTTTTATTTTATTTTATTTTTATTGTACTTTAGGTTCTGAGGTACATGTACATATCATGCAGGATTGTTGCATGGGTACATACATGGCAAGGTGGTTTGCTGCCTCCATCCCCCCGTCACCTATATCTGACATTTCTCCTCATGTTATCCCTCCCCAACCTCCCCACCCCCCACTGTCCCTCCCCTATCCCCACCCAGCGACCCCCGTGTGTGATGCTCCCCTCCCTGTGTCCATGTGTTCTCATTGTTCAACATCTGCCTATGAGTGAGTACGTGCAGTGTTTGATTTTCTGTTCTCGTGTCAGTTTGCTGAGAATGATGGTTTCCAGATTCATCCATATCCCCACAAAGGACACGAACTCATCATTTTTTATGGCCGCATTTTTTGTACCTGCTGCATGGTTCTGGTGGCCCTGGTACCTTCTACCAAGTCAGTCCTATACTATAGCATATCCTGCTTCTTTTTCACCCTTCTCCTAACTGAAGTATCTGCATCCCACATAGCCATCTTTGCCACCATTTTAAAGCAATTACACTGAAAAATAAAGCTCCTCTAGCAAGGAACAGGGTATTTAAAAAGCTTAGGGGAAGGAACAAGGAAGGAAAAGCTTAAGAGCACAGTTTATGGAACAAGATTAGCTGGGTATGTATGCTTACTAACTGTAGGATCATATCTTCCATCTGGCCTTACCTTTCTCATCTGTAAAATGGGTACAATAATAATAGCACTTACTTTGTTGGGTTGTAAAGAGTGAGAAAATACAGGCAACATGCTGGCAACCGTGCTCAGTACAAAATAGCTTTTATAAATCTTAGCTATTAATTATTGTTTTCATACATTCTTCAAATCATCATGGCATTTTAATAGCTATCTATTCATCCAATGTGAGACAGGAGATCAGACCTCAAAGAAATAAATACCTCCAGAATACTGCAAACTGTGTAACTTTATCTATGTAACTGTGTGACAGATAGTTAAAACTTCTGAAATACTGAATGTTCTACCACCTATACATGGATTTCTTACAGGATGCTCTTTTACTATTTAGAGCTAAGCTTCCAAAAAGGACCCAAAGATAATAGCAATTATTGCTAAAGCCTAACTGAATTCATCCTGTCTCCCACCTTCCTTGTGACTTTTTAGTAGTTAAACATTGATCTGCTTTAAAAATAACAATTGTATAATTCAGTTTTCTTAATTGGAGTAGCATTTCTTCTTTTCTCCCCTGCCTTCCACTAACTTCTCTCCATACATGAAATGAAAGCATTCTATATGTGCATGATGAATGCATATTAAGTAACTAAGATATGTGTGGCAAAAGGTAAATGGTTTCTCTAATTAGACTTAAATAAGACTGAATAATCAATGAAGATGGATAAAATAATCCTAACATTTTAATTATTTTGTTTTTGCCAAGTTGCATACACAGGGAAGTAATTCTGAAATAAACCACATTTTAAACATTGCAGCTTTATTTTTGCATTAATATAATGTACAAAGATTTTCAGTTTTTTGAATACAGATTCTGGAATCAAGTCTTGCTTTCACCATTTACTGCATGATGTTGGGCAAATCACTTAGGTTCTCTGGATCTCAGTTACATCATAAGTTACATGAGGATAATAAGATTATTTCCCTTGGGGTTATTTTGAAGTTTCCAAGATTCCTCCTGTTATTAATGTCTAGCTTTTTACCATTGTGATTGGAAAAGATATGTGATATTGTTTTGACTTACTTAAATGTACTAAAACTTGTTTGGGGGCCTAACATGTGATCTATTCTGGCGAATGTTCCACATACACTTGATAAGAATGCATATTCGATTGTTGTTGGGTGAATATTACAGTTTTGAAAAGGAATTTATCTTAATAAAATACTTAGAAGAGTATCTCACAAAGAGCAAGAGCTATGTAAGTGTTTGTTTGCTATTCAAAAATACAATAATCACATAGCAATGGTAAATTCCAGTAAGGTATGCCTTATGTGGTTGGGTAAGACAGGCTGATGCAATTATAAATTTAAGTCTTCTAAGCTCTCAAGCTCAGAGTGCCAGAGGATGACTGGATGTTTGTGTATGTGTGCCTGTCTTGGCTGTATCTTTAATACAGCAACTTTAGTTCACACTTTAATTAGCTAAATAAAAAATGTTGGAAGGAGGGAGGGGGAGAAAAAAATGTTTACACTTCCTTTAAGGCTGTTGGTCTTCCAGTCCTCTGGCAGCAGATATAAAAAAAAAAAATAACATCCTGCTTTGCATGGCCAAAAGTTGCTCAGCTTCAAGATAGTTGTACTAAACGTGTTTGAGGAAATACATGATAGGCTGCTCTTAACAAAGACTGCATGATGTTCCAGAGGAGTTTAGTCTTTACCTTTAGATTTCTATGCAGCTAGCTATTATCCTGAAACATCCCTGGCCTCCCAGAGTGTAGCAAGCAGCTTCAGGAACTGGCAATGTTTATAAGCCCCAACTGAGTGTTTTCACTCCCTTGATCTCCAGTTCCAAAGGATACATGTGGAGTTTGGTGACAAGTGGAATAATTTGAGTCTCTATTTGAAGTGGAAGCCTCATTGACTATTTTAACCTATGTATAGATTATAATTTCACAGAAGGAATATCTAATAGGGTTGTACACAAACTAAAGACTCAATAGGTGTCTTATCTAAATATTTTTCCATTTTGTAGCTATTTAGCAATAAGAACAGTACTACTTCTAGTGTATTCATTAGGGACATTGAAGTAATAATATTTCTTCTCTGACCAAGCCCCATTTCTTTCAAAATTTTTGGGAAGGAGAGAAGGAAAAAAGTCAGTTAGTTATCTTAACAATAATTGTGTATTGAAACCATCCCCAAACACAATGTTTTATGACAATTAATTATTTCTCAGGCACAGCCTACAGGTCTTTAAGGTTGGGCTGATCTTGGCTAGACTTGGTATGATTTGGCTTCAAGGTGTATGTTTGGTTCAGATCTGTTTCTCTTTGGATCAAAAGTAGATATATACTTAAGACATGTTTTTCTCCTACCAAAATGCAGGAGGATAAGACTATAAGCCCAAAAATGCAAGTACGTCTCACTCAAGGCTCCCATCGTACATTCACCTAATGTCTCATTTGTCAAAACAAGTCAAAGATTGGGAAAGTACATTCTGCTCACCATGAGACCATGGAACTAAGTTAGGGGTGTGAAAAGGATGGTAGTGATAAGTAAGGAGTGAATACATGCTGAAAATGAATTTGAATAACAAGATGAACAAATCTACAGCTAACCAACTAAGTTTCCAAAGAAACAAATACCAAGACGATTGTTTCCAGGAGCCTGATATTGGTTCAATTTGCCTTTAAAAAGTATAAATACATACACTTGGGGATGTTTTGTGCACTTAGGCAGAAAAGGGGAGTATCATCTCTCCACAAAGATTCTTGGTCCATATTCTCCTCACCTTGCGGTAAACACTAAGTGCCAGAAAAGCATCCTTGGTTCATGCCTCAAGCTATATAAAGGGAACAGTTTTATTCCCTTCTCTGAATAATATCTGGCTTTTTCCTGTCAACCCTCTATGAAACCATAATCCATATGGTTATCAAAAATCACCAAGTTGCTAATCTAAAGCAAATATTTTTTTAAATCTGTGAACTCAAGAAAAGTTTAATTAATTATTACTGTAGGGACTGTGAACTGTGATAGTAGAGATTCCAGAGTGAACAATACAGAAATGGCCCCTTCTCTTTTGAAAACTAGGTATAGTTGGGAATATAAACAGGCTATTGTATAATAACTCCTGAAAACTGCTGCAAAAAGATGAGGAGAGCATGATAGATAATGGAAAAGAATCTCCTCATCAGGAAGAAAAATTGAGATTCTGCCTCTATGAAGTGATATCTAAACTGATACCTAAAAGGTGCGTAACAGTTAGACAAAGAGTGGGATGTATATGTGTGTATTCATATCTGAGGGACTGCTGGAACTGAGAAGCCTGTTTTGAAAAGGAATTTATCTTAATAAAGTGCTTAGAACAGTATCTCAGAAAGAGCAAGAGCTGTGTAAATGTTTGTATACTATTTAAAAATACAATAATCACATAGCAATGATAAATTCCAATAAGGTATGCCTTATGTGGTTCGATAAGACAGGCTGAGTTTCCAAAGTAAGAAGTATCAAGATGATTGTTTCCAGGAGCCTGATATTGGTTCAATTTGCCTTTAAAAAGTATAGATACATTTAGGGTTGTTTTGTGCACTTAGGCAGAAAAGGGGAGTATCATCTCTCCATAAAGGTCCTTGGCCCATATTCTCCTCATGGGCTAGGGTATGACCTTGAAAGTGAGTGTCTGAGGAAAGGCAGGTCTAGGGTAAGGTCTAGGGTATGACCTTAAGAGTAAGTGTCCGAGGAAAGGCAGAAGCCAAGGAATGAAGAGGCCAGGGAATCTGAAAGATCATCTATGACTCTGTGGATATCAAATTCCTTGGAAATTATGTTAGGAGTATTGTTGAGGAAAATATCAGCAAGCATAGAAATTACACTTTTAAGCAATGAGTGACCCAGCACATCTGTAAAGGGCTGCAAGTTGGAGGAGGAGTGGGTGGGGTTGTCTGATGATTTGAAACTGAAAGCTGGGTGTTTTCCTGGAGGAAAATGATGTAGTAGTTGAGCAAGGAAAACATGTACACGACCTTCATAGCCAATAAGCAGAAAAGAGTGGGAGCAAAATCAGGCACCGAGAGGGCTGAAGAGAAGAAAGCACCTGCAGGAGAGAGTTACAAAGGGATTTTTTTTTAGAACAAGAAGGTAAAGGGAATATTCAAAGAAGAAGATGAGGATAGATCTATGGGGAGGTGCACGGAAGACTGGCTACAAGTCAAAGAGGGCAGGGTGGAAGGGTTTTAGGCATCAGGAAGGGGTAGAAATAGGAGCAGACACACAGAGACGTGGAATAGAAGGCAGGGAATTAGAAACTGGGTTTATTATGCTAACTGATATAAACATCAATAAAAGCATGAGTAGATTGATCCTGGTGGTCTCAAGGCATAAAGTTGTGTTGAGCCTATAAGGCATGAGGGTAATGAAGGGTTGCAGGTCTTTCCAGGAGCACCCGGTGTTCTGGGCAACTTATAGACTCCATTCTGTGGAAGGCCAGGAAGAGGAGGAGAGGTTGGGAGCCAATTCATGGAAATTAACTGTGAGAAAATTAGAGAGAACCCACCACATTCTAAAAGAAAGCTGACTCAATTCTTTTTTGTTTAAAGAAAGCAACTCAAATCTCTTCTTTATGATTAATCCAGGAGTCATAGAACCTGTTTGTCTCTTTTGCTTCTAATTTTTTAACACTTTCAGTTTAGTGTGTTGGGTTATATATACCTGATAATAAATGTGATTATTGAGCATTAAAGATATATATTATCCATATTATGAATCATCTTTGTGTGGTTGCTAGTATTATAGTTGAATTAACATAATCTACTCCATTACCTTGAGTTCACAGTCTAGCCCTTTTAGTAACCTGAAATTTATTTAACTTCTTATGTCTCAACCTTCATGTAAGAAAAAGTGAGATAATATTGGTACATAGCACATAGGACTGTTTGGAGAACTCTATTAGTTAATTATGTAAATAAATACAATATTATGAAAGTTCTCTGACATTTTAATAGTCTAACATACATTGTATATTTTTAAGAGGGAGGTGTATTATCTGTAAAAGGAGATTTGTATTAACATAGAAATGCATTTCACTTCTTACTCATGATGTAATATTGGGCAGGCTACTTAATTTCTTAATAAATAGTTATGTATATAAAATCTATTTTACAGAACTGATGGGAATAGAAGAACCTAGAACAAAAGGCCAGGTCTTCTTGTTTCATGTATGAGTTGGCTTATTAGGAAATTTGTTACTTGATGATGGGTATTCTAACATATAAGATATATGTTTTAATTATTAAATAGCATAATATAATTTATTAATAAGTCTGATGGCAGCTTACACAGAACCCTCAATGAGGGCACATGTGGCAATGGTGGTGTGTTAAACTAGTGACTAAATATCATTGCTTTAAATATTATTACAAATGCACTTATGGCTCAGATCATTCTTGTCCAAATTAAATGAGATATGTCATTTCCTCTTTGGGGTCTTGCTTCAGTGGAAAGAAAAAAAAAATCTATCTAAATGTGAAACTCCCTCTTTTTCATACTTCCTGATCCTTCTACCTAAATAGAAAATATCTTTTCTATTAATAAATTTTTTTAAACAGAAGTAAATTCATCTTTTATCTGGATTAAATCCTTGTGATCTCTGGGATGAATAAGAGCCTTATTTCTCCTGCCAGGGAATTATGTCCTAAAATTATCCATCAGTCTGTTTGCCTTACAGCCTTCTCTCCTCTAACTGTCCCTGTGCTCTGAGCAGTGGCTCTGTTCTGCATTGCTTGAGTGCTTATAATGCCAACACTATGGAAATATTTTCATATTTAGGAATCAAGTGTTAAGGCTTTGAAGGCTCAAGAGTCCAAGGGATGTTTATGAGGCACTGTTTGACAGGACAATCAGCAATGGCCCCTAGTGCAATGGAACTGTACAGAGTCTGTCCTTGCTTTAGGACTGAAACATCACCAACACTATACATTTGAGGAAGACTGGGACCTCTCAGAGCCTTACTCTGTTAGGCAACAGACATAACTGTCATGATGAAAAAGACTGCTAAAAAATAACTCAAACCTATTCTGAAGAAATAGTTTGCTTCTCTTGATAAAATAATCCTGAGAGAATTAGAGGTGAATCCTTTAAGGACACAGATGTTTCTCACTATTATTATGGCTCCGTAATTCAACTATCATGCTGGCAACTACACGAAGATGATTTGTAATATGGATAATAAATATCTTTAATGCTCAATAATCACATTTATTATCAGGTAATACATAATGTTATTTATGCTTCATGTTTTTAAATGGCATGTAAAGTAATGAGTAAAAGAATTCATCAGAAGTGTTGACAAGATTTTTAATTCCTCAGTTTCCTTTGATATTTTTCTTAAGTAGAATATGTAAGCAATGTAACCCCTACATAAAACACATCTCGGTTTATGTTTATTCTGCTTTTTTATTGCACATGTGAAAATTAATAATTCAATGTTCTAATATTAGCTGTCATCTTAGCTGTGATAAAATTAATAATTCATCAAAATGATATCAAACAAATGGTGCCTTTTTTTTGTTCTGGATGAGAAATAGTCCTCTCAGCTTTGAGGAACTACAATTGGTGAATTTATTTCTTTTATTTTGGGTCAACTAATATTTACTTACTTAAGCTATAATTTTAATGCTTTCATTTTAAATATAAAAATCTGCATGCATCACAATTGATGCTGAGAAAACAACCTTCCTGTTACAGTAGATTGTTCCTACCCTTGCTCATTTCTTGGCAGATAAGCCTTCTTCAGAAAAACCAAGAAAAGTCATGTTTTGGAAAAGTGAAATGATGCCTTTCGTTCTGGCTGATGTTGTACTTGCACCTTTTCTATGATAGAATTCACCGTAAGTATGTAATTGGACTGAAGGGTACAATAGTCAGAGACTCGGAACATTTTTTTCTGAATAACATATTTATTTGAACACATTTGAATATATGTTTAAGTTAAAATAATGTATTCTTAAAGTTAGGTGTTTATTTTCATTTTTAAAAATATGATCTTAAAGTATCTGCTTTCAAAAGTCTTTATAGTTTTCTTCATTGACAGAAGCTTTGTCTCTTTAATTATAGATATTATTTTAAGGTTCCCAGAATTGGGAGTGGGAGTTATTATAACCAGTTTATTTAAATCCTTCCTGTTGTATTCCCATAATTTTTTATTGGGTGAGTCAGCAGGAGATGGTGGTAGCATAGAGCAAAGCATTGCAGCTTGTATTAAGGCCCGAGGCCTCATCTTCACTCAGCCTGAGTTTATGGACCACATGTAAAAAATAGGGGATTTGTAATATATCAAAAGATGTTCAAGGTCCCATCATAACATTCTATATCATAAATTTGGCAAATCTTACTGAATCATAAGTCCAGCAAATTCGGGTGTGGTAAGAAGTAAAATTGTGTGTTATGGGTCACTATGAAGTGTTACGGGTCACTATGAAGTGTTACAATCTGCCTCTTCACTATGAGTTCACTTATTTTTATTTTTATTTTTGTGTTGAGAGAAAGGGTCTTACTCCTTCACCTATGCCGGAGTGCAGTAGTGTGATCATAGCTCACTATAACTTCAAACTTCCAGGCTCAAGGGATCCCCTCACATAGTTAGGACTACAGATGCACACCATTATGCCTGGCTAATTTTCTCTTTTTGAGACAGGTCTCACTATGTTGCACCTAACCTCAACCAATTCTCTTGCCTTGGCCTCCCAAAGAACTGGAATTATAGGCATGAGCTACCGTGCCTGGGCTATGCATACTCTTTTTTGGCCTATTGTTTTAACTCCAGCTTCCCCAATATCAATGTACATCAGTACCTCCTGAGGTCCTTGCTCAAATGCAGAGTTCCAGTCCAATTTTAAAGATTCTGATTCAGTGACACTAGTGTTGAGCTCCAAATTTACATTTTCAAATAAGCACCCATATAGTTTTAACTGAGTGGCCCACACAGGGTTATCGTATGTCCTGGCTTGACGAGATGGTGCCAGCATTTCTTCTAATACCAATAGTAAATATACTATTAGTAAGCATTCCCCCTTTAACTCTTGAAGATGTTTTAGTTTAGATGATAAATAATACGGTTGCTGTACTCATAGGCCACACTTTGAAGAACACATAATGTTTGTCTCTCAGTGAAGCATAAAGCCGGAGTTTGAAAGAAGTGTTTTGATGTGTGTACTAGAACTGGTTATCAGGTTAACAATAAACTTCTGCACCATGAAATGATTGTCTTCTTTCTCCTTCCCTCCCCATGGTGACACAAGGGTCAAGTTTGCTGCATTCTTCTTTTTTTAATGCATTCAAACCCTATTAGTTTGCATTTGGATTATTCAAGTGTGTACTTCAAAGTTCCTAGCATTCACATTAAAATATAAAGTTTTTCACTGAGCCTGTAAACCTATAGAAATTTGTTTACTGCAAAGTGAATCAGCTATATGCAAAAGACTCTGACAAGTCTGTCAATGGGAACAAAATAAAAGAGAATATATTAAAAACAGAGAATTTATAGTCTTCTATCTTCCCGCCTCCCCCCCACTTTTCACAAATTAAGTAGGTGTCTTCATAGCAAAGAGATGCAGTCCTAAACCTTTTCCCTTCTCATTGAATAGAATGTTTCATTGCAATAACTCATTTATCACACAATTTTGAGAATTCTGTTTCATCAACCATTGAGTCCTCACTATATGGAAGGTATATGTTGGGCCCTGCAGAAACAAAGAAAGGAAAATATGGTCTATTTCCTTGAGAAGACCACAATTTAGTATAAGACATAGATCAACATTTCTTTACATTGTAATGTACATTATAATGGAGTAATATGCAAAATGCCATGAGAACACACAAGAAGATGGTTAACTCATTTATTTTTCATTCTAACAAATGAAGTAATGTCTTTTATCATAAATATCTAGGTGATGGAACATCTTGTCAAAGAATCCATTAACAACCAATTCCAGTTGAAGACTGTAGCAATATATTATAAAAATGTTTCATTCAACCCACATTTGTTGAATGAGGACCTACTATGTACAAATGACTTTTCTTGGCAATGGAAATAATAGAAAGATCACATAAATCATGCTTTCTGCCCTCAGAAACCTTAGAGATATGGTATATAATATAGAAGGTAGAAAATGGCATGTGTAAAAAGAATAGTTAACATGATGTAAGGTTTGAGACAAAGGCAATTTTCCTATTGGCTGGGAAAAGATAAGTATGACATTCTATAATAATGGTGGTCATATTCTAGCTTAAACTCTTAAAATAAAAGCCTATAGATTTGTCTGCACATATTTTTATGTGATAATCAATTTTTGTTCAAATATTTATTCTTAGAAGTGTTCTGATGAAGAACATGTTCATCTCTTCTCTGTCCTCTCAGGCTGTTTGTTAATTTGACAGATGGGAACATCCCTATTCAGGAATACATTTTATTTAGGATTTCAGAAATCTCCCCAGATGTGACCACACTTTCTACTCTAGGTCTCATGCCTGTATTTTGCAACATGCCAATTTCTACTTAATGCTTTCTAAACACTATTCAGTGTCTGGTGTGTTCTGTTATCTCACATTAGATGAAGCAAAAATGTGGATAAGGTAGACCATAAATTTTGTGAATTTTTCTTGTATATTTCCTTATCCATAGCTGACCTTCGTAGCTGTACCCATCAAGGCCTTCATAGCGGCCTTCTTATATATTTTCCTGCCCATAGCTGACCCACTTTCAATTATCTAGAATTGATTTGAGGAATGGAGGAGTCTCACAAACCTGAAATCAGGAACTATGGGAAAACAAATTTTTTCCTTAATAAAATATTTGGATGTATATGGTATCCCAGGTACCTTGTTGCATATAGGAGCTGTAAAGATGACTAAACACATGTAAGCCAAGTAATTATAGCTCATTCTCAGGAACTACATTGCCAGTGACATTGGATTGAAAATTGAGGAAATTTCTAATTCAACATCAAATATTCTCTCATTTGTTTCTCTCCCTTCTGAGGCAGATAAATAAAAGCTAAAATGAGGAAAGAATCTTAATAAGAAATAATGCAATACAGTTGAAAAACATTTGTCTTTTGAAGACAGGGACAGCATATATGTACATTACATAGCCTATGTTCTTGGGAATATTATTTAGAAATATTTTCCTTTATACCCTTAGGGTAAATATTATCCAAAAATATTTAAAACTGATACGTTAAATTTGCTAGGGAAATTTGAAAATTACAAACTTTTTGATCAGATTTTTCCTCTTCCTATCAACCATATACATATGTTGAGCTTTACTTTTTGTTAGTATCAACATTTATTGATTCATAAGATAAATATTGACATGACCTTGCCTTCACCTCAGTTTATATCTACTTCTTAAGTCAATAAATCTAGAAACTGATCCGACAGCAGCCAATATTAGTATAAAATTCTTAAAATAGCAGCTTTACTGTAAGGTAATAATTCAGTATTTTATAGTTTCTGCCTCAAAAAAATAAAAAGGCAATGTAACTTGTCAATTTGCTAGAAAAAAACTATTTCTATGCCATTTGGGTTCAAATACAAGAATCCCACTCATGCCAAAGAACATTGATACTTTAATGCCTATATATCTTCTAATCTCTGACCCAAAGTATTTGAAATACTTTATTCCACTTGCTGGTGGCAATTGAACACTAGTCTCTTGCTTTGATTCTAATCATAATTAAGAGACATAAGTTCTAAATGACTGACGTTTTCTGTTGGGCTTAGTTCTCCTTGGACTGAATTTTACCTGGAGATATAATAAATAGTCAACAGCTCTACCGGACTTTGAAAGTTAAAGGCAATAATACATTTGTTACTTCACTTGTTAGCTTGTTTTTATCTTTTCAAAGTCTAGTAAATGTAAACTTTAGGTCAAGATTGCGTATCTTTGTACTATGGATAAAGGAAGTATGTTTAGGGGCCTACTCATAACCAAAGCAATATGCTCTACAATTTATTGCTTTTTTAAGGCCACAACACTTATTTTTTACTTACACAATTTCCCAGTGGTTTAGGGGATAGATGACATAATCATACTTCAGAGCTCCATAATAAAATTTTGCAAAATGCTTTTTTAAAAACTTAGATTTTCAACATAAGCAACAAATAAAAATTGTGTTTGGAAAATGAGTTTGGAAAATAACTGATACCCAGTTATGGTCTAAAGAAATTGATTGTTATATTAAAGCATATTTAATCAGGTAGCTGTTTAGAGATTGAATTTAAATTCATGAGAATAGGTGATGAGCTCAAAGTAAAAATAAAAAGTTATATAGTTTATTTCACCGGTTAAAAGCATCCTAGTATAGTACTTTTCAAAGTATAATGTGAGACTTGTGTTTTTAATAATCTTTTAAATGTTTCATCCTTGCCTAGGTTAGATGAATGACCATCAAAGTGTAGACAAATTGTGAAAATTGGCCAAACCATACAAGGAAGATACAAATACTTACAAAATACTGACACCTCACTTGAAATCACATGAGCAAACCTTATGGGTGCAAAGCTAATAATCCTTCCAATAAATTCTAAAGTTTTAAAGGGCAGATCTCATATATTGTTTATATTCACATCCTTTCATATTATGCATGAGTAACATGCCTTACATATCGGTGGCTCTCAATAAATTCTTATGCTTACCATAACAAATTTCTGCTAATGATTTTTATTCTACCTTAACTTGATTTTATTTAATCAAATATTAACTCTAGATTTAAACAGACTTAGTAAATACAGTAGTTAACTATGTCTTGATCATGAAGTGACATTTTGGCAACATAATATGACAAATCGGGCTCATAATGAAGAGCCATATAAGTAAATATAGAATTATAAGTTTAAAATTGTTCTTTTATTCATTAAATTTTAATCTCACTATTCTTACAACTTGCCATTTTTTCTTAGCCCATACTATTTCTCATCTATTCAAACTCCATGATTATGTCTTTATCACTGAATTTAGCACTACAAGAAATAATAATCATAATGTTTACCTGAAAAAAAGAATTTATTTAGAAAACAAGGTGTTTTTAAATTATCAAAATGCATTTCATAATAATTATGTAATGATACATTCCGATTGGATTATGTTATGATATTTGGTTTACTTTTCATACTACTACCTCATGTCCAAAGGGCTAAAAATAGTTGAAGGAAATGCTTCATCTAATTATTTAGTGCCCTCTCCTCTCATACACCTAAGAACCTAAACATGGTGAGAGAGAGACAGTTATTTCCAGAGAAATAGCATTCGAAATTCAGTGAAATGAATTCCCCTCTTACTTAGAATTCTTTATATTTTTTGTACTTAGTTTTGGTTAACAGAGAGTGCTGCTTACAGTATTTCTCATTTGTGTAAGTGAAAAATAACTATGTTTTTATTACTTAAAATATTACAAAAAGGGACAATATGGTAAAAATATGCAGTGAACAAATATCATCTGTACAGACTGGAAGAGAACCTTCATAAATTAACCTTATTAGTGCATTACTGTAAGCGAATGCCAAAAAAGCTCCTAATTTGCATTAAGATAGATTTTTCAGGTTGGCTGCATGATTTAATTAAAGAAAAGATTAAGAATCATTAAACAAGCTGCTCTACCTTGCAATAACAGAATTCATATCTGATTCAGGTTAACGAAAACACAGATGGTGATTCAGTAACTGTTGAGTTGCTGTAACAGAATGAAAATGATCCCATTAGTTCTCTGGAAATGTGAGGGAATTTGGAAATTAGTATGCAGATACATTGTATGGTGCTAGACAGCTTGGTCTGCTCGGATCATCGCTGATTATACTTTGTTTGGGTTGGCAACACTGAACTTAATAAATGAAAAAATGTTCCAGTATACCACAGTTGGAAACTGTTCAAGGTTGAAATAGGTGTGCAGGCTTTCAAAAGGAGAGAGTTAAGTAAACAAACGTCAATCAATTCAGAGCTGGCAACTTTTTTCTTTCCTTTAAAGAATATGTCTGTTCTTGAGAAGCAAGTGTCATAAAAATGGAAACCCTTTACTGGATACATATGCCTGTGTGGTATTTATTGTTACAAAAGTATTTTAAATGCATAGTATCAGTTTGAGGGAGATGTGCAAGCATTTTAATAGTTTTCTTTCTGGCAGAAATAGAAAAATTCAGTCACTATGAGGATTATTATATTTTTCACAAAAGGAAATCCATATAATTCTGATGGAAAATGTTATGACAGGATAAAAAAAAGTGTAAGTATAATGGCTATTGAAAGTTTAAAGGTGTCAATAAGGACGACAAAGTAAATCCTCAAGGAGCCTTCTGGGAAAGAACAACTTAAACAAGTAGTATAGTGAATCACAGAAGCTGACAGAAATAGCCTTCATGTCAAGCGTTCAGCTACACATGCAGCCTCCATTCTTAACACCTGGTTCATACTATCAGTCTGAGTGCTGAGCATCTGACCCTTTGGAATGAGTCTCCGCGAGAATGCAAAAGACCCAGATGGACGGAGGTTCTCAAAGGCAAGCAGCAAATGACCTTGTTCTTTTAACTTGTTACAATAAAGCAGACATAGCAACATGTGCTTTAAAGTCTATTTTGGTTATATAATTTTCCCCACAGCTAAATTAAAGGCCAGAACATTGAGCATGTGAAAATACTCAAGGGATTACAATAAATATAGAGGTGAAGCATTCTAGATCAAAATGGTGCCTGTTTATCTTATATTATAATTTTTCCAGAATGTATTGCACCAGGGATTTCATTCTACATATGCAAACCACCTTGAAACCTAAGAAACATTAATTGACATCGTATAATCTTGGACAACTCATACTACCAATGTAACAGTAATAATCTCATGGAAAACATAACCCCTTTTCAGGATTAGCACAAAAATGTTCTAAGCAGATTGCCTTCTCTCTGACTGTAACTATCCATTTCATTAAACTTTTAAAAAAGAGATTTATGCCACCATTTTTCTGAACACTTACATACTAAAAATTATAGTCTACAATACATAAGAGCTTCAACACCTGGCAACATTTAAAAGGACACATTATTATAAACATGAGTGTCTTAGTTACAAATAACATCCTCATAGTTCCTCAATTACAAGCCCTTTTTATGGCTCTCAAACTAGATCTCTAAGGAAATTATACTATTGAGGAAATGCTAAAAATCTACACAGTGCAGTATACAAACTCAGTATCTATAATTGTAAAGGCCTTGGTATATCTCCTTTTCTTTTAACCACAACTTAATTCTGTCTTCCTAAAAAATATATTTAAAAAATTTCCGGTTTCCCTGAGCGCTATATCAAGAAAAGACACTGGGTGTAGGAATTGTGCATGCAACATATGGTACTATTTTAAGTTGGGATGCTTAAGAAAGAAACTAGATCAAGTTGTTATTTGCCACTACAGTATAGTATTGTGTTGTTACAGATCTAGTGGAAGTCACCTTCACCCTGAATATGCAATGATTATTTTAGCTACATTTAAAGATGATTATCTGAAGATCTGCATTCAGGCCCGTCTCCCAATGTTCAATAATGATTTGAACTGTACTTTTTTCTCCTTTTCTCATGTAAGATGCCAATTATTTATTTATTTATTTATTTATTTATTTGAGATAGAGTCTCACTCTGTCACCCAGGCTGGAGTGTAGTGACTCAATTTCAATTTACTGCCACCTCTGCCTCCCAGGTTCATGCAATTAACCTACTTTAGCTTCCGGAGTAGCTGGGATTACAGGCGTGCACCACCGTGCCTGGTTAATTTTTTTGTATTTTTAGTAGAGATGGGGTTTCACCATATTGGCCAGGCTGGTCTCAAACTCCAGACCTCGTGATCCACCTGCCTTGGCCTCCCAAAGTGCTGGGATTACAGGCATGAGCCACTGTGCCCAGCCAAAATGCCAATTTTATTCATTATCTTCATGTCTGAACAGTCTCTGGAAAGGTTTGAAGCCAATGGAACAGAAATGTTGGAAACAGTTATGATACATGGTTATCTTTTTATGCTATTTAAAATTACTTAACCCATTTCCTTTAAAACAAGAGCCTAAGCTGTAGCAAATTGGTAGTTACTTTTTTATTATTGTGAATGCTGTTTATAGGTGTTGCAATATTAGCTTTGCAATGACTTGGAGAAAAGTTCACCCATAAAAACAAAAGCAAAATATAAAGAAGAAATAAACAGTAGGCACTTTTAGTTTATAAAAAGCCTCACCATAGGATTATTATAAAATATTAATTCCTAGTGAATGTAACTTTTGTACTTCACAGAATCAAACAAATATTTAACCACATTTTTAGGTATGTTTTTCTATATGATGTAGGTGAATGTACATCTCAAATTTTCCAAAGTTATTTTTAAGAGCCATTACCATTAAAATATATTAAATATATATTAAGTAAAGACTGAAAGTTTGGTATTGCTCTTAGTTGATCTCCATTTACTTCTCATTCCTTGAGCCAATGTTTTAAAGCTATTTACTACATTCTATATCATGCATTAACAAATATCACAAGGTTTACATTATTTGTACTGCCATGTTATTAGTCTCGTTTCACAGATTATGAAATATGAATTAAAGTAATTTACGGAAGTTGTCATAGAGAAACAGGATTTGATAACAACATTTATGTTGCCAAATTCAGTAGACATTAACCCTAACCAATGCAATTGTTGCAATCTTTACTATCCTGATTCAAAATAGCCACTTAGTGCTGAATAATGCAGGTAAGGGGCAGTTTTGTATTCAACTTGTACTGTGTCAGATTGATTTCAATTTGTTGACTTGTTATTTTGCAAATGTGTTCTTTAACTTGTTTCTTACATGTGGTCTATTTTTCTAACAATTTATATTTAAGAATTAATCTCACCGTTGCACCCGGGATGGAGAACGAATACCTCTGCCACACACCTTAAAGCTGTACTAAAGAGGAACCAAAGTCTCTGCTGGAGAAAGCCTTTGTTTATTTATTTCACAAACAATAAATTGAGAAATATATTTATCAGCCAGGCATGGTGGCTCATGGAAGCCCACGGCAGGCAGATTGGTTGAGCTCTGGAGTTTGAGACCAGCCTGCTTTGTCTCTACTAAAAATACAAAAATTAGCCTTGTGTGGTGGCACTCACCTATAGTTCCAACTACGTGGGAGGCTGAGGTGGGAGGATCACCTGCACCCAGGAGGTCGAGGCTACGGTGAACTGAGATTGCACCACTGCACTGCAGCCTAGACAACAGAGCAAGACCTGGTCTCAAACAAATGAACAACAACAAAAAAATGTATTATTTGAACGATTACTTCCATGGAATGGTGGGGAATGGTTCTCTACCCCAAATTCCTGGAAGAAAGCCAAGGATCTATTCAGAGAAAATAAGATCATGAGTGACTAATTATTCAGCAGCCAAGTTAAGCGGCTTACCTGCCCTCAAAGAATAGAGCCACTCTTCTCTTTGTCTGCTTAAGGCTGACCTGCTCTTTAATGGAAGGGACCCTGTCTATTACAGAGGTAGAGTTTAAAAAAGAAAATGGTGGGGGAGAGAACCAGTTCAAATAAATTATACTATCTGTATTAGAAAAACGGGAGTAGGGAAGAGAAGAGGCTTAATGGAAAAAGGAGCAAAATCAAGGTGAAAACCAAAGTGATTCATAATAATAAAGCTGAAAGAAGGGAGGAGGAACAGGAAGTGAGATGACAGCTGGGGAAATTCTGATAATCAGTGTGCCAAAATTAAATTGTCATGAACCCAGAGTTGTCTTTTCTTTCTCTTTCTCTTCAATTGACATCCTACCCCTTTCCTCTATTTTCTCATAGAAATAAAGTATAGGCACTCTTATACTGACAGGGTTCTCATGTAATCTCCCAGTCTATAACTCACATCCAGACTTGGTGGATGTGGCATGACAGCATCATCATTAGATCAATATCATTGTACAACAGACACACAGACACACACACACCACAAAAACAAACTAGCAAAAACTAACAAAAAAACAGCAGTACGATAGATAATACTTATAACCCAACCACATGAGGGGTAGATCAAGCAAGTCCCTGTGAAATCAGTGAATATCTAAACTATCAACAAAATTTATACAAATAAGTTGATACTTTTGTAATTTGAGTCTCCTTGTCCTCTGTCACTATAATTCCATCTGAGGTCAAAACAAGGATTTTAATATAAAATAACAAGGCAAATCTAGCAAATGTGAGACTATTTTTTCTTATGTATGTACTTTAGGCTCTTCCCTCCATGTATAGGATCCCGTAGGCCCAACCAAGTCTTCAGTAGTCCTATCTCCTACTGTATCACATATCTCTCTACATCTTTCTTGATCAACAGCTCCTGGCTGCCACAATTCCCTTCAAACTAGAAGACCCAACAGAATCCATAGGAACAAGTTTTCAGTGAAAATAAGATTGGCTACAGTCTTACAGCCTAACGCTGTGCTGACTGCTTTGACAAAAATACTGGTCACATCGTGTAAATGTGACATGAAAATAATAAAACATGAATGAATTAAAGATTAAAGACAATACAAATTAAACTTAGAGCGATACCTACCTTAAAATGTTATTGTAAGAATTAACACATAAAGCATTAAGCATTCAATACAGATTAGCTGTCGTTACAGATTTTATTTGTGAAAGGTGTAGACATAGATACATGGTAGAAGGAATTGCATGTGGATCAGTATGTTAAAATTTTAAGACATGCATTTTCTTCTTTTTCTGTCTCATGGGCAGCCCATTTTTGTCTATCTTCCAAGAATACATCAGAATAGCAAACTGAGAATGTTTGAAATGCCATAAAATGGTCATATTCTCTTTAGCCTGCTTTGCAAGTAGAAAGAAAGGTGAATTTAACTGGTACACAACTGTTATAGAAGATAAGATGACTGAATTAGTTATATTCCTGGGATGAGATTGGAGATAGAATTCATTCTCAGCAAACTCTGAGTAAATCCATTCAAGCCATCAGTTTCATCATTTAGTTCACCTTATTATATGTCATGGCAATAAAAATAAGAAGCATTAAAATAAAATTGGGGAATTAGAAAAATACTTCCTAGAGATATTCTTGAGTTGATGAAAAATTCTTTTAAGTTCATAGGAAACTTATAAATCCAAGATAGAGCTAAAGAAAGAAACATTAACAACCAGTGACAGCTCTAGTTAACAAAGAATACAACTGTATGTGTGTCCTAAAGATGTATAGAGCATTCTGGGAACATGATCATGGTGCCTTCACATGGGATGTCACCTACTGGTGCAAGGTGCTTTAAGATTATGGCTAATTATTCTGCTACACATAGTGAACTGTTTCAGACATTGCTAGATTTTTATGGGAAGATTAAAAGAGGTAAATTAAGCTGTCCAATGCCATTCACATGCTCTAACGGCACTGTTCTTGGTCCATGGTAGCTCCCAGTAAGTACTGATTGATTAAATGAACTACCATCCATGCTTTAAAATGCCTAAAGAGGCCTAATATCAAGAAAATGCAATTCCTCTCCTAACAAAAAATATAAATTAATAAAAACTAAGAATAATAAAATCAGTTTTTGTTTTTCATTCATGCTTGGTCTGGGAATTATAGCATATAGCACCTCAGAATTTTAAAATCTTACTTGAACCTAAATATAATCTGGTGCCACTTAATCATTTCACAGATAGAGGGCCAGACAGGTTTAGTGGATTTTTGAAAGTTATGAGGAATTAATACATTCACACATTTTTATGGAGTAAATGGTCTGTATTTTAGTTTAATAATTCAGATGAAAACAAAGCTTTAGTTACATGGACAGATTAGGAAGTCAAAAGAACAGTTTGGTGGAAGACACCTAGGCATAATGATATCAAGTACCATACTGAATGTGAGATTGGTCTCTCTGGAAAAACCTTTAAAGTGGTTATCTAGGACCTAGCAACCTGACTCATGGATACTCACCTTCTCTTTGAGATTCAAAACAGTGTTAGGAGTTCACAATTTAGAGAGTATTTTAGGGTGTTTTATTAAAAGAACTACTGAACTGCTGTTACTCAATTCCGGGAGTGGGTTTGAATGTGCTGCCTCATGCCTAGTAAGAAGAGCTTATTTAAATAAAGATTATTCATTTGGAAGACCCAAACACTGCTGCCTGGTCCGTTGCTGATTACATTAAAAAGGCTGTGACTCCAGGAAAGAGAATTCAGCTATAAGAAGGGGTGGCTGTTTGGGATTAAACCCATACTTCTAGGGTTGACTGGATAAAGGGTTAACTAAGTCCCATGCACCAGATGTGGGCCACATGAAGAGTGCCCACGTGCAAACTTTTCGATTCCTGCTGAAGAAGACTGCCTGACAGGGCAATGGACTCCAATAAAAAGAGCCTGGGAGGATTCGATCACAGGAAAACAGGGACTAAAGAGTAGCAGCATCCATGCCATGGAATTTTGTCGGAAGGACTCTGCAGGGCAGGGAGAATTTATAACAGTGCTTGTGAAATGAGTCAGCTTTATATATCTGCCAGTCAGAGGGTCTTAATGCTGGTAGATACTGGTACTTTTCACATGTGGTATGGAGAAGAAGGAATGGACAGCAGGCAAAATCTACAAGAAAGTCCACACTGCTCTGCCCTCTCGCACTGTTCTGCTTTGTCCCACTGCCCCAAGTAGACCCTGGCCTAGTGAGAGGGAGAAAATTTAAAGCTAGATCAAGTTAGGAATCAGGATCATTACAAGCGATTTTCTATTTTCCAAACCGAGATTGGGCTTGTAAATTGAAGCAACCAGAGGACTCTTACTACCAGTGAATGCCCAGAAAGGAAATGGGCCTGCTGGTGCTTCCTCTAGTAACTGAGGAATACTTTCTCTGACTAAATGTTTTTTTAAAAAAACAGTTGCAGCCAAAAAAAAAAGGGTTTTATTCTGCTTGTGTTCCAAAAATCTTGCATGTGCTGATAGAATTTTTCACTAATGCAGATGCTTATGCTATAGCAAAATATGTGTCACATTTGTTAATAAAAACAGTAATAATAAGCTATAAAATATTTTCAAAATAATTCAATAAATTTTGTTATGAGACTGCACACCTATTTCCAGGTTCTTACATCCCTTTGGCTAGAAGAACATGAAACTTCTACAGATAATTTAAATTTAGAACAGTGATTCTTAACCAGGGTGATTTTATTCCCAGGGGATATTTGGCAATATTAGGAGACATTTTTGGTTATCACGACTGGGAGTTGTTGCTGGCGTCTAGGGGTAGAAACAAGGCTGCTTAACATCCTATAGTACAGTGTATGGAACAGCCCCTCTCATAACAAAGAATTAGTCCGAATTGTCAATAATTTTGTGATTGAGAAACCCTAAGTTAGAGGCACAGATAAGCATTATAAGTAAGCCAGCAAGGCTGAAAAAAACAGCATACAGAGTTTACTGATAGAACAAATGAAACCTAAATAGTCTACAGACTGTCTTCCTACCTTCTCACTGGCTACTTCTCATCAGTTTCACCTTCTATCACTTTCTTCTCTGATTGACTGGTTCCTAGAATGCTCCAGGGCTCAAGAAAGCCTTTCCCACTCCTGTCTCCCTAGGTAGTATCATCTTTTAACCACTTTCGGTCTATTTGCCAGCTTGTAATGTAAAGAGGCTAGATCAGATCATCATGATGGCTCTTTCCACCTCTGGCATTGCAAGATTAATGTTTACTTAAAAAAAAAACACAGAGAAATTCACAAAATGGGAGAAAAATAATGTAAGGCAAACACAAAGTAGCTAAAAGGTGTTTAGCAAATGTTTGTAATGTGAAAGAATAAAATGCTTCCCACTGTTTTGGAGGGACTACCTTCTAGTTCATTTCTAGGTGATGCAGGGCTGTTTTTATTGAGAGATGTGGAAGGTTCCTTTTCTTAATCTCCACCATTTTCCTAAGCAAGTAGAGTCACTTCCCTGTAAGCTCAGCTCCTTGGGGAAGGTTAATCAGTAAAATCACTGCTCTCATGATATATGCATATTTTTTTCTTGAGCAACCTATCTGTTTAATAATAGTAGCTCGGTAAAATTGAGTTAGATTGTCTGTCAATAGATACTCTTCAATTTAGGGAAGAAAAGAATTTGGAAGATGAGTGCAAAGGGAAAGTCAAGGTTAATTCTAAATGGTTTCTGACTTTACGTAAAATCTACTAAAAGCCTCTTCTGTGTACTTCCACTTTTTTCCTGCTTTATTAGATACGTAGGAAAATTTATGACTCTTCTTCTACTTGAAAGATACTATTTTATTAGAAAGTTTAGCACACAAAGACAGATTGAAATCATCTAATGCCTAAATATCCCTTCTGACAAAGTGAGGAAATACTTTTAATTTGAAATATTCTTGAGAGGTATCAATGTTATCAAAATGTCTCTTGTAATTCTAGAATGAAAAATTCAGTGTTTGATAAATTGAGTTTATTCCATAGAGGTAACAAGTATAAAAACATTTTATTATTCCAGAATGTAAATTTTACGTAAGTTTATTGCCAGTCTCAAATAGACTATCATGATTTCAATCAAATCAGCTTTGAAAAATGCAGATCCTCCTTTCCTAATTTCCCTACATACTAACCCTCTTTCCTGTCATCCTTTTATAAATTTATGTTTTGATACGTCTTGTATTCCTAACTGGTTAACTAGAAATGTTTCTGGATGTCAGTAATTTCTTTAACATTATTTCAAGTTTTTTTTCTGTCTTTAAACATGAGCAAAATTACATTTGCACTTTTGTTTTGTGGATATGTGCATGTAAAAAATTTTCATGTTTTTAATATTCTTCCTTCTTTAAAATTTCTCTCTAACCTACTCATTCTCATATTTCTCTAGAAAAAAATGTTCACCTTTTATCTAATAATGGCCACTTCTGGGTGTTGATTTTAGGTATGCTTTTATTTTCTTATTCAGGTTCATTTTCTGAATTTATTATATCATTTTTACAAAATAATGGACATATCTTAAATATAAAGATATATTTGCAGGGTTTTTTTTCTCATTCAATTTTTTACAAACTTTTTATAGCACACTTAGACAATGACCAAAGTATGTTAAATTTCATTTTTAAAACTCCAATTAGGAAATTGTTCTGTTACGAAAAGGATCAAGATATAACTAATCCTTCCCAGTACTACAGCAAAAACAGGAATGATATAATTGCACAGATTCCAGGTGGAGGCTATAGTTCTAGAGGAACAAAGTTGTCATTTCCAAGGCAATAAGGGATTAATAAAAATCTAATTGTAGAGCATTGGAGAGAACAAAATGCCCTGGAATTTCAGGATGGTTATAAAAATAAACTTTGTGCAATTACAAATCTCTGGAAAATTTGTGAACGTTGGGGAGTAACCACTTCCTGAACCAGAAACTAAAAATCAGCAATCCCTGAAAAATACACTAAGTGGAGGAATTCAGATGGACCCTAACTAGATACCCTCCTCTTAATCACACTGAAGAGGAACTGGTGACAACTGTCAATCATCCAATTATAGTGGTTACATTTATGATTATGTGTAATCTGGCTATATTTATTGTATACATTCAATTCATTTCAATTCATCTTTTTATTAAGTTGATGAAATTTTGAATTAAAAAACCATCTCAGATATTTTCATCAATGAGTTAGGCAGTAGCTACCGAGTAAGCAACAGATGTTAAAGAGGCCAAGTTCCTACCCTGGAGAGTTTATAATTTGACAGAGAACACATCAAATAAGCAAGCCAGAAGAATACAGGGTGCCCCCCTGATTCTTGCAGTCAAAACACTGGCATACTCATTAGCTAAACTGAAAAAATGTGCCACTCCCAGAGTGTGGGCTTCAGGGTTCATTTACAGGCAGATATTCTAGATGTTACACACCTTAGGTTATTTTCCAATAAACCAGATGCCTCTGATCGCACCCATTTGCCTGGTTTCACTTGTGATTGTAACACATTTTCTGTAGATGCTTGCTGAAGATTCCGGTTTAGCCTGCATTATTAGGAGGCCTCAATCAAGAGTCTACCTTTAACCTTAATCACATTACTAACTATATCCTTTCACCAACTAGATAAAAAACAGAAAAAAGAGCCATGTACCATAATTTGGTATCAACCTATCATTTAAATTTTTTCTCATGTGATTCGCAAATGGTTCTTGAATTTCTTCTAGGTAGCCAGCCCAGCCATCCTGCTTTACATCCATGTGAACCCTTTAGCCAAACTTAATCTCAGTTTCCACACACTCATGCCTCAATCTTCCCTGGTTGGAAATCTTGCTTACATCTCCTTCCCACCTGGAATGCCCATCTTCCTGCTTCTGAAATATGGTTCCTACTCTCTCTTTATAGAAAGTTTAGGTTCCAAAAATTTTAACCATCCCCTGATCACTTCAAGCCACAATGATGCTCATCTTCCTTTCTAGTCTTCTGCAGAACTGGTTTCCTCTAGACATAAGTGGATACTTTGAGTATCCCACCCAGTATTGCCACTTGACATCCATTATGCCAGTTTCCTCAAGTTGACTGAAACTATGAAAGTCAGGGGCTTTATGTTTGTTATCCTTTGCATTTCCTAGCCCAGAACTCTACTCCTGGTAAGCATTTAGAAAAGCTAACTGAACTCTTTGCTTAATTGTCATTTTCTCATCCCCTGTGTTTAATTCAAGTTTGTAATGTTCTGTTCTATAAAGGTCAAAGCCATCATGACATTCCCAGAATTCTGCTTGCAGCATTCAGGAACAGAGACATTAAATAAAGCAGACTGTGTGTCATAGGTACATATTTTTGCATCCACAAATATCCTCTGTTGTAATAAGTTAAAAGACAAAACCAAATTACAGGAATCACCATCATGCATTAGCATCTGGGACCCAGGGTAACAGTAACTGCTGCTCAGGAGATGAGAGACTAACAACATAAATGACAGAAAAACTTGAATGAGACATTTAAACAGAAAAATGAATGTCCAGCTCCAGATTGTCCAAGTTAGAATTGATTCTTAAACAGATATGCCAAGTTCCGCCTGCACTTCCAAACAGAATATGCCCTTTGTTGCCATTCCACTTCTTAAAGTAGTCTTTGAAACACTTACTCTACCTTGATTAGAAATATGAATGTGTATAGAAAATAAGGACTTGTGCATGAAGAACGTGTAAAAGGAGACTGAGTATAAAAAATAGGGGAGACGTGATAACAAAACAGGCCTTGACACAGTGAAGCTTCCTCATCTCTGTTAGTTACATGGTGAGACTCCCTTTCCATTTTTTCAGGATTTGTAGCCATTTGAGAACACCCAAGATCAAATCATGGCTATCAAAGACCAATGCTGCCTCCTCATATTGCTGGTGGCCAGGAGCCAGGACTGTCATCACTTGGTTTTGTGCTGCTTAGGGCAGAAATCTGATTGTTCAGCAACATGTAATCAGCTTAAAACAAATCTGGAAGATGTTACCCAAAGACTAGATGATATCCAGGCCCTGGAACTCTGTCCAGACAAAGAAAAAGAAGGATTTGCTAAACATAAATAAATAAATAAATAAAATAAAAGCTGTATCTGTGATCTGTGGCAAGAAATTTGAGACATTGGAACAAGATTCAAGTCAGTAAGTTTAATACTAATGCTTTAAAAAACTGGAATTACAACCCAAACAAGCCAGCCAGGTCCTGTAGAGCAATGGGAGAAACCAGAGTTGACTTTCTAGAACCAATCTTTTCTCTATTCAGTGTCCAGGTAGCACTTACAATGTATTCCTCAGAAATGGCTCACTCCCATGAGAAATAATATTACTTTTACTGAACATCAAGACAATAGAAGTCTTTTTTTTTTCTTTTTAATTTTTTGTTTTTTAAGATGGGGTTTCACCATGATGGCCAGGCTGGTCTTGAACTCCTGACCTCAGGTGATCCACCCACCTCGGCCTCCCAAAGTGCTAGAATTACAAGCTTGAGCCACCACACCCAGCCTTTTTTTTTCTTTTTTCTTTCTTTTTTTTTATTATAGAAGTCTTAGGAGTTGATCTGAGTCATGATTTAACTATATACCATGTGACCTGTCACCTTGAATATGTCACTCTGTCTTTATTAACCTTCTTTTCTTTATCTGAAAAAGTAGGGCTAGGAATACTAGTTCTACCAATTTTTGGTACAAATATTCTCTTCTTCCTTCCATATTCTCTCCCCCACCACAACCCTTGGTGTACAGAAAAGGGGTTGATAATATTACAGAAGGTTGGAAGAGAAAACATTTAAAGCTGTGGGAAATATATTAGCAAGACATTACTCCCCAAAGTGTAAAAGCCTGCTCTCCTTTGAGAAAATGCACTCTAAGCCATCCCAGTCAGTGTCTTTGCCCTCTTCTTTCTCCACCCTCACAGGAACTTTTGGCCTCTGAATCTGGTGGCAACCTTGGGCAGCAGAATGGTGGTAGAGGATTGGGGTGAGCATGAGAAACTGTGGGACCTGAGGATACAGATTCTGAGTCAAAGCCAAGGTAATTTAAAAAGGCAATCTGGACCGGGCACAGTGACTTATACGTATAATACCAGCATTTTGGGAGGCTGAGGCAGGCAGATCACCTGAGGTCAGGAGTTTGAGACCAGCCTGACCAACATGGTGAAACCTTGTCTCTACTAAAAATACAAAAAAAAAAAAAAAAAAAATTAGCTGGGCATGGTGGCATGTGCCTGTAATCCCAGCTACTCAGGAGGCTGAGGCAGGAGAATCGCTTGAACTTGGGAGGCAGACGTTGCAGTAAACCAAGACTCCAGCCTGGGTGACAAAGCAAGTCTCCATTAAAAAAAAAAAAGCTATTATCTGTAAACAGCAGAATTGAATGAGCCTTTAGGTGAGTGAAAATAGGTAATGCTTATTGAGTGCTTTCTATTCACCAGACACCATTTAAGTACTTTATCTATATTATTTTATTTAATTATCATGATACACCCTTGAGGAATGGACTCTGATTATTCCCATTTTACAGATGACAAAAGTGGGGGCAGAATGAGTTTAAATAATTTGTCTAACACTTCCCATGGAATAAATGATAGAGCTGAACCAACAAGGTCTAAACCCAGAGACCACCCTATCTTCCAAGATGATCTACTACTGTGTGGAATTACCCAGGAAAAAGGAAGCAAGTAGCAAATTCAGGCAGAAGAAGCCATGTGAATGAATGCACAAAGGCCTGAAAGAGATTTTGTTTTCAGAGACTTAAACATATTGAGAAGTACATAGGACAAATTTTTTAAGTTGGCTATAACCAGGTCCAGAAATATGATTTGCTGATTCATAAAGAGCTGGATAAATGTTTAATACTAACCGATATAAATTTTCCCTGTTATCTCGTTATCCAATGACCTTTCTTTTATCTTTTGGGCCATGATGCATCAGTTGTCTCAAGAAAGGCTGATAAATCAGAAGCAGAAAATATCTTGAGCTTTACAAGGGCTTTGGAATCACAAGAAAGTCTGACATTATTCTGTTTCTAAGCACTAAATTACTTGTGACATAAAAGAAAAGACTTGGATTAATTCCTCATAAATAAGAGAAGGTCTCCACAGATAATACAAAATCATTTTGCATGCTGATAGGAAGGGCAGGGAGAAAAGCAAGGATGACAGAAATCTTGGATAGGGTGGGGTGTGTAAGAGAATAAGGAAATGTGCCCCCAAATCCATATAAAGTCCAGAGAGCTGGCAAGATCTGGAGTTTCTCATTATCCAGTATTGGAAAGGGTAGCAGCATAGAAATGATATCATGGATCATCTAGATAAAAAGGCTTTAGATGCAGTACCTTTCCAAGAATGTTAGGGTGGCAGCAGGCAAACCTGTCTTGGTGCCTGAGGAAAGACCAATATCTCCTACGAGAGAGCTGACCTGGAAAGACCATGAGTTGTGATAAGGAAAAAGTAGTGGCAATATGCATGTAGTCGGAAGCAGAGATCAGGTGGTGCGATCTAAGCCTCAACAGGTGCCAGTGTGGATGGGTGCAGACAACCTGGACCAGATTCCTTCTGCCTGCCTGACCTCCACCCATCTCTTTCTCATTTAACACTAGGCACTCCTTTCTCAAGGACTGAGTTTAGGGATGAGAGACCATTCAGTGAAAATTTAATTTTCAATACATGGCAAAAGGAAGCTCAAAAATTAAAATAAAATCAATTATGAGAAAATAAAATAAAATTCCTTTGTACCCACATTTATGACTTGGCATTCATGGCTAGTTTACATCTAAGTGTTATTGTTTTGTTAGCTTTTGCTATATGCAATGTATGAGCAAATCAATAAAAAGTATACTCTGAGATAGATTTAATTAAAGCAACTAATCAGAAGAGAGTAGGTGAAGCTATTAATAGGTGGGAAGCAGTTAGTAAGACTGACCTGGAGAGCAGGACCACATCTTACCAGATGAGCAGATATTTTCCATAGGTGGACAATAGTAATTTTATCCCTCTGTACTCATATTTGTTTTTTAAGTGAATCTTCAAACAAATGTGCTTGTTTATTTGTCACCCATTCTGTCTGTGCATGACTACTAGACTCTCTTTTCTTTCCATTGGTTTTTTCCAGACACTTATTCCAGTTCTCACTTGGACTGTTCGGCCTCTCTTATCCATGGGTGATCAAATTATTCAGGTCTTCGTTCCTTAACTAAGCTCTGCTATTTCAGAAGCCAGCATTTTGCTTAACTTCTTCTTAACTCTTTGCAGTGCCTGACACAGTACTATAAAACCTCTGGTAATATAATTTAACTTTATAACATATTTCTTTGCAGGTTTCCATTTTGTTTACTTAATTTAAGTTTCTAACCTTGGAAATATAAGCCAGGTAGTTTTATTTGATTTGAAATTACAGAAACAGTACCATTTGTGCCAATATTGAGGATCCAACCTAATCTGAATCATTATTTCAAATAACCATAACTTTGTGCAACTCTAAATTTTCCTAATCTTACCTTTCTACTACTAATATATTCCAAAGTAGGATGGCAATTTTAATGATCTTAAAAGTTTATGCATAATCATTAACTCCTCACATAAAACTTCATTTTTTATTATATCCATATGATGAGTAAAATAGCAGCATTTGAATAATTTTTGTATTTTTCTTTTCCCTGGTATGTGTTGGATAATTTTTGTATTTTTTTCTTTTCTCTGGTATGTGTTCTAAATTTTGTCCTATTGTGACCTAGCCCTGAAAGGTCAGTGAGACACTCACCTTGTTTAGACTCAAATATTTTCATCTACAAAACAAATTAATGTTTATATTAAAAGTTGTAATTAGAATATTTATTTTGCAAACATTTACATAGTACTTGCTGTGTGCCAGGTTGTGTTCTAAGCACTTTGTAGATATTAATTCAGTTCATCCTCATAAGAGCTCAGTGAGTTGGTACTTTTAATTTCCCCATTTTGCAGATAAAGACAAATAAAGGCAAAAGGGATTAAGTAAATTGCTCAAGTCACAAAACTAGTAAACAATGAGCCAGGACCTGAGCCCAGGAAGTTGGGCTCCAGGACCTATGCTTATGTCCATTACATGGTGCCACCTTTCCAGTTATAGATATTTAGACTCTATCTGCATACACATCAAGTTAGACATGGTTTCTATTTATAAGGCACTGACAATTTACGTCAGCACTTAAAGTCCTTACAATTAAGGTACTGACAATTTGGAACAGATGCTTACAATCAAATGATCAATACTACCAACCTATTTCAACTGAATGGTGATTGATGCCATGTCCACTAAGCATCAACAGTACATTTAGCACACACTGAGCTTGATTATGTGTGGGATTATTATAACTACACATTAAGGACATTCTAATAGACTTGCTAACCACTTTTGTGATGAGGTCACAGGAAACTTATCATGGGTCACATCAGCCCAAGCCTCTCAAGAGGGCTGCATCTGGGCAAAACTAAAAGATATGAGTTTATCTCTGACAATGTCACCATACTTCAGTCTCCTTTTCCAGAATTCACTCTCTTGAGTACCTCAAACAAGCATAGAGAGTTTATTAAGCGTATTCTTCTCTGAGAGAAATTTGCAACTTATGGTAATAACTTGACTTTGACAGCATCTGATATCTCTCTAATCTAGGCTTTGTGACTTTCAAGGTGAATGTCTGCTAGTGGAAACCTACAATTGGCATGCTGAAAAGCATAAGGTAACAAGCTAGGACAATCTTGAGGAGCTTTGCATCTCTACATAGCGTGTCCTAGATACTCTCTGTTAATAATCTTCCTATAGATTCTATTTTACTATGGAGATTTGAATAACAATTATAATGGCTGACATTTTTGAGGGCTTATTTGTGTCAAGCACTGCTGTGGAAACTTCACATGCATATTAGTCTGTTTTTACACTGCTGATAAAGACATACCCAAGACTGGGCAGTTTACAAACTGAAGAGGCTTAATTGGACTTACCATTCCATGTGGCTGGAGAAACTTCACAATCATGGTGGAAGGCAAGGAGGAGCAAGTCACATCTTTCATGGATGGCAGCAAGCAAAAAGAGAGAATGAAAACCAAGCAAAATGGGTTTCCCCTTATCAAACTATCAGATCTCAGGAGTCTTATTCATTACCATGAGAAGAGTATGGGAGAAACTGCCCCTGTGATTCAATTACCTCCCACCAGGTTTCTCCCATACCACGTGGGAATTATGGAAGTGCAATTCAAGATGAGATTTGAGTAGAGACACAGAGCCAAACCATATCATTCCACCCCAGCCCCTGCCAAATCTCATAACTTTACATTTCAAAAACAATCATCCCTTCCCAACAGTCCCCGAAAGTCTCATTTCAGCATTAACTCAAAAGTCCATAGTCCAAAGTCTCATCTGAGACAAGCCAAGTCCCTTCCACCTATGAGCCTGTAAAATCAAAAGCAAGTTAGTTACTTCCAATATACAATGGGAGTAAAGGCGTTGGATAAATATATCCATTCCAAATGGGAGAAATTGGCCCAAACAAAGGGGCTACAAGCCCATGCTAGCCCGAAATCCAGCAGGGAAGTCAAATCTTAAAGCTCCCAAATGATCTCCTTTGACTCCATGTCTTGGATCCAGGACATGATGATGCAAAAGGTGGGTTCCGGTGGTCTTGGGAAGCCCTTCCCCTGTGGATCTGCAGGGTACAACCTCCCTCCAGACGGCTGTCAGGGGTTGGTGTTGCCTGCAGCTTTTCCAGGCACATGGTGAAAGCTGTCAGTGGATCTACCATTCTGGGGTCTGGAGGACGGTGGCCCTCACAGCTTCATTAGGTGGTGCCCCAGTAGGGACTCTGTGTGGGGCTCCAACCCTCATTTCCCCTCTGTACCTCCCTATTAGAGGTTCTCCATGAGATCCCCTACCTCTTTGCAAACATCTGCCTGGATATGCAGGTATTTCCATACATTCTCTGAAATCTAGGCAGAGGTTCCCAAATCTCAGTTCTTGACTTCTGTGCACCAGCAGGCTCAACACCACATGGAAGCTGCCAAGGCTTGGAACTTGCACCCTCTGAAGCCATGGCCTGAGCTTTATGTTGGCCCCTTTCAGCCACAGCTGAAGGGACTGGGACACAGGGCACCAAGTCTAGACTGCATACTGTACAGGGACCCTGGGCCTGGCCCATGAATCCATTTTCTTCTAGGTCTTTGGGCCTGTGAACAGAGGGGCTGCTGTGAAGACCTATGATATGACTTGGAGACATTTTCTCCATTGTCTTGGGGATCAACATTCAACTCCTCATTACTTATGCAAATTTCTGCAGCTTGCTTCAATTTCTTCCCAAAAAGTGGGTTTTTCTTTTCTATCACATTGTCAGGCTGCAAATTTTCTAAACTTTTATGCTCTGCTTTCCTTACAAAACTGAATTTCTTTAATAGGACCTAAGTCACCTCTTGATGCTTAGAAATTTCCTCCACCAGATACCATAAATCATCTCTCTCAAGTTCAAAGTCCCATATATCTCTAGAACAGGAGCAAAATGCCACCATTCTCTGCTAAAACATAAAAAAAGTCACCTTTGCTCCAGTTCCGAACAAGTTCCTCATCTCCATCTGAGACCCCCTCAGCCTGGACGTTATTGTCCATATTGCTATTATGCTTTTGGTCAAAGCCATTCAACAAGTCTCTAGGAAGTTCCAAACTTTCCTGTCTTAGCTTCTGAGTCCTCTAAACTGTTCCAATCTACGCCTGTTACCCAGTTCCAAAGTTGCTTATACATTTTTGGGTATCTTTTCAGCTACACCCACTCTAGTGGTCCAATTTACTGTATTAGTCCTTTTTTATACTGCTGATAAAGATATACCCAAGATTGGGCAGTTTACAAAAGAAAGAGTTTTAACTGGACTTGCAGTTCCACATGGCTGGGGAAGCCTTGCAATTATGGCAGAAGGTAAGGAGGAGCCAGTCAAGTCTTACATGGATGGCAGGAAGCAGAGAAAATGAAAGCCAAGTGAAATGAGTTTCCTCTTAACAAACTATCAGGTAACGTAAAACTTATTCATTACCATGAGAACAGTATGAGAGAATCCACCCCTATAATTCAATTATTTCCCACCAGATCTGTCCCACAACACATGGGAATTATGAGAGCACAATTCAAGATGAGATTTGAGTGGGAACACAGAGCCAAACCATATCAACATGTTTTTATTTTCACAACAACCCTTAGAAATGGATGAGATCATTACCGCATTTTTGAAATTATAAAATTAGGGCTGAAATGTTAACTAATTTTTTCAAATCCACAAACATGTTTAGTAACTGAAGCTTTATTATATCTTAGTTTTATTTTGTTTCTTGTATCTATTGTTTCATGACAAATGTCCATAAAACATTGATCTAAGACAACCATTTTATTTTACTCATGACTGATGAGTCAGGAACTCAAAAAGATTTGATTGAGTGGATCCTTTCTGGTCCCCATGGCATCAACTGGAGCTGCAGGGGCTGGAGAATCCACTTCCAAGATGGCTTCTTTACTGTATTAGTCTGTTTACATATCACCAAAAAGAACTGCCTGAGATGGGGTAATTTATAAAGGAAAGAGCTTTAATTGACTCACAGTTCAGCATATCTAAGAGGGCCTTCAGAAAACTTACAATCATGACTGAAAGTGAAGGAAAAGCAAGGTGACTTCTTCACAAGGCAGCAAGAAGAACTGCCAAGCGAAGGGGAAAGAGCCCTTTATAAAAACCATCAGATCTTGTGAGAAGTCACTCACTATCATGAGAACAGCATGGGAGAACCATCCTTACGAATAAATTATCTCCACCTGGTCTCTCCTTTGACATGGAGAGATTATGGAGATTATGGGGATTACAATTTAAGATGAGATTTGGGTGGGGACACAAAGCCTAATTACATCATTCTGCCCCTGGCCTTTCCCAAATTTTATGTCCCTCCCTTTCACATTTCAAAATCAACCATGCCTTCCCAATAGTGCTCCAAAAATGTTAATTCATTCCAATATTAACCCAAAAGAAAAAGTCCAAGGTCTCATCCGAGCTAAGGAAAGTCCCTTCCACCTATGAGCCTGTAAAATCAGAAGCAAGTTAGTTACTTCATAGATACAATGGAGGCACAGGAATTGGGTAAGTATACACATTCCAAATGGAAGACATTGCCCAAAACAAAGGGGCTACAGGCCCCATGCAAGTCTGAAATCCAATAAGGCAGTCAAACCTTAAAGACCCAAAATGATCACCTTTGACTCCATGTCTCATATCCAAGTCACACTGATGCAAGGAGTGGGCTTCCATGGCCTTAGACAACTGTGCCCTGTGGCTTTGCAGGGTATAGCTCCTCTCCAAGCTGCTTTCATGAGCTGACTTTGAGTGTCTGTGGCTTTTCCAGGTGCATGGTGAAAGCAGTTGATGGATCTACCATTCTGGGGTTTGAAAGATGGTGGCCCTCTCCTCACAGCTCCAGTGGGCAGTGTGCCAGTGGGGGGCTAGTGTGGGGACTTTTCCTTTCACACTGTCCTAGCAGAGGTTCTTCATGAAGGCTTTACCCCTTCATCAAACTTCTGCCTGGACATCCAGGCATTTCCATACATCTTGTAAAATCTAGGTGGAGGTTACTAAGCCTCAATTCTTGACATTTGTGTATCCACAGGCTCAACATCACATAGAAGTCACCAAGGCTTTGGGCTTGCACCCTCTGAAGCAATGGTCCAAGTGCACCTTGGCCCCTTTGGGCCACAGCTGATGCTGAAGCAGGTGGGATGCAGGGCACCATGTCCTGAAGCTGTACAGAGCATGATGCCTGGACCCAGCCCATGAAACCATTTGTCCCTCCTAGGACTTTGGGTCTGTGGTGGGAGGGATTGCTTTTAAGGTCTCTGACATGCCCTAGAGATATTTTCCCCATTGTCTTGGTGATTAATATTTGGCATCTCCTTACTTATCCAAATTTCTGCAGGAGGCTTGAATTTCTCCTCAGAAAATGGGTTTTTTTTTCTATTGCATAGTCAGGCTGCGAATTTTCCAAATTTTTAAGTTTTGCTTCCTCTTGAACACTTTGCTGCTTAGAAATTTCTTCCACGAGATACCCTAAGTCATGTCTCTCAAGTTCAAAGTTCCACAGAACTCTATGGCAGGGCCAAAATCCCACCAGTCTCTTTGGTAAAGCACAGCAACAGTGACCTTTACTCCAGTTACCAACAAGTTCCTCATGTCCATCTGAGACCACCTCAGCCTGGACTTCATTGTTCCTATCACTATCAGCATTTTGATCAAAGTCATTCAACAAGTCTCTAGGAAGTTCCAAACTTTCCTGCATCTTCCTGTCTTCTGAGCCTTCCAAGTCTCTTGGAAGTTCTAAACTTTCCCACATTTCCACACCTTCTTCTGAGCACCCAAACTGTTCCAACCTCTGCCTGTTACTCAGTTCCAAAGTCACTTTCACATTTTTGGGTATCTTTACAGCAGTTCTCCACTACTCCAGTACCGATTCAAGGTATCATTTCATTTTCATGTGGCTAAAAATAACTGGATAATTTATAAAGAAAAGAGGTTTAATTGACTTGCAGTTCAGTATGGCTGGGAAAGCCTCAGGAAACTTACAATCATGGCAGAAGACAAAGGGAAGGCAAGGAACCTTCTTCACAAGGCATCAGGAAGGAGAAGTGCTGAGCAAAGGGGGAAAAGCCCTTTATAAAACTGTCATATACGATAACTCACGCACTGTTATGAGAACAGCATAGGAGAAACTGTTACCATGATTCAATTACCTGTACTTAGTCTCTCCCTTGACATGTATGGATTATGGGGACTATGGGACCTACAATTCAAGATGAGATTTGGATGTGAACACAAAGCCTAACCATATCATTTCTTCACCCACATGTCTAGTTCCTCAGGGCTTATTTCCCTTACTCACTCTTCACATTGTGTCTCATTATCTAGAGAAAGCTTGTCCAACCCATGGCCCATGGGCCACATGGGTCCCAGGATGGCTTTGAATGTGGCACAACAAAAATTTAGATTTTCTTAAAACATGAGTTTTTGTGTGATTTTTTATTTGAGCTCATCAGCTATTGTTACTGTTAGTGTATTTTACATGTGGCCCAATACAATTCTTCTTCCAATGTGGTCCAGAAAAGCAAAAGATTGGACACCCCTGATTTACAGCATCTTATTGTTCTTAGTGTGGCTGGGGCTCCTTACAGCACAGTGAATTTAAGATGTTCTCACTTCTTACATGGAAGCTGACCTTTAAGAACAACTATTTCTAAACAAAACGAACAGAAACTGACAGTCCTTTGGAAGTATACCTACAGCTAGCACAGCCCCACTTCTGCCATATTCTAATAGTCAGAAAAGTCAAAGCCCATCCAAAATTCACAAGAGGGAAAACAAATCCCATCTCTCAATGGGAAGAGTGTCAAAGTATTTGCAGCCATATTTAATCAACCAAGCATTTGCAGTCAGCATGTGAGATTGGAGTCATTCAGAGACTGGGAGGGACAACTGAATTGGCTCCCTCATAGAACTGGAAGTTGGCAAATTAGTTGAGAGCACAGATGAGGCTGTTGACCAGGGTTCCTACCCTATACACAATCTCACCATGTAGATTCTTACATGATGATGCCTGGATTCTTAGAGAAAGGGTCCTAATAGCTATCCTTTTGAGAGACCCATGCATAAGTTGCAAAGCTCTGTTTCAATCTATTGGTGACACAATTCATTAAGAACAGCTTAGATTCATGGAGATAGCAACTAGATTCCACCTCTTGATATGAGGTGACGTATTTCTCAAACTCTAGCCTGGTTGCTTGGCTTTATAAGTGGTTGCTGAACATGTGCTTCACTTTGTCACTGCATGTACTTCTATCAGAAAGAACTGTTTTTCTTTTTACTTATGTAGAAAGAAAAACATGATGCAATGAAAGGGTATGGTTTGTAGTATTCAAGAAAACATGATTCCTCAAATTAACGAACTCTTAGCAGAGCTAGATTGAACCAAATGAATTGTCTAATATTTAACAAGCATTGACTAACAAAAATTTCTAGACTGATTTTCAATTTTGTATGATTCAACTTAATACTTTAGGTATCCATCAGCATTGAGATGTATATTTTAAAAACATTTTATATTAATATTTAGCAAATTCAAAAAAAGGCTTTGCTATCTTAACTTTGAGAAAAAAAAAAAGAACATTTTTCTGCTAGGTCAGGATTGCCAGACCAACATGTCTATCTTCTGGTTACTTATGTCCCTTAGTCCAGATTCCTGAATCCCTTCCTGGCATTGATTCTCTGAGTTTATGAGGCCAATGCTTGGATTTGGCAAAGAATTACAGAGGCCTCCTCTCCAACCTTATCCCCTGGGGAGGGAATAAGTTCAATTCACTGTGTCAATAGCAATAAAAGTGTTCTCCTTCTTACCAAATCTTCTATTTTTCTTTGTGACTTTCCCAGTGTTGCTCCCCACATGAAGGACCTGTCTTACAATTTACTTCTAACTGGAAAGCTTTTCAATAATAGATCCCCTGTGAAGGAACCCACAACTCTTAAAATGAGGGAAGGTAGCCAAACCTCAAAGCTCAGAGCTGACTACTTGCTGAGTTGGTATATTTTAGGAAGGGATTATTGTGTGTCAATAACTCTCTCATACTATGGTTTATGTGGTATGAAACACTCAACAAATGTAAACTAGTAATGACTATAGCTCTCCTTTGTCTTATGTGACTTAAACAGTATTAATTGAAGTACTTAAGTTTTCTATCTCTCACACCTTAGAAATTTTAAATATTTAATCATATGTGGTTCAAGACGCTACAGTGCCTTTGGTTTCTAAGAGAACTCCTTTTGTCTTTTAAGTGAGGTTCTAATTATTAACATTGAGAATTTATGAACATTACATGTTATTTGAAACATAACATTCTGATAATAACACTTCTGACTGTATGAAGCCAGGGTAGACAAAACATTAAGTGGGAATCAGAGCAAAAGGGATTGTCTCTATCAGTGATGTCCTGATAGTGGATTATAAGAGGGTGTGAACTCATGATATCTAAGAAGAAAAAGGCTGCTGACTAAGATCTGTTCTATCTTTAAGGAAGTCTGGGCTCTGCTTTATGTTTGGGCTGAGATACAAAACAATTTCTCTATTTTCCCAAATAGTTCACCCCTCCCTAATTACAGCCCTCAGACGAATGTTTTGTTACCATCAGAAACCAGGCAAAGCAGGAAGGAAATAATCAGGCATTTTCACTTAGAACATTGAATTTTAATACCATTTTCCTCTTGCTAACAGACCTTTCAATTTTACTTCTTACATATTTTAAATGTGATCAATTTTACCTTTCAAGATATTATTCCTCATCCACAAAATTATACAAAAATTGCCATAAACAATCTGGCTGCAAAGGAACAACTGTCATACATTAAAAAAAATAACCTTCGTGTTTATAGAAATAATAAAGCCCATGCAGTACTTCTTTTAAAGATCTTGCTCTAAACAAACTGAATTATTCATGCATAGAATTGTACAGCATTAGAACACCTGTTTTCAATCATGCATAATGTAAAATCACTCATTACCTCACAAGAGCCTCTACATCTCCAGCAATCAAATGGCATTGAAACAGCAAAACAGGTGCCTGGCAGGTGGATCCAAGCAGATGTTTTGGGCTTGCATGCCTTTTCTTGTACAGGTGTGATGATCTTGTTTTCAACTGCATAATTGCTATTTAAAAAGGTAATATTTAATTCTTATGTACTTTAATATTTATTTTTGCTTCTTCAATTCCTTTGCTTCTTTGCCACTGCCTGGGCTTGAGGTGGATTTGAAAGCTTTCAGAATCCTGTAAGGTAGAGTGATGCCAGTTGAAGGTGCAATCCCACTGTCTTAAACTTTCATTGTGAAGCATTCCTTCTGGGTGAGCATTTGGGATTTCAGCAGCATGACTAACTACTGAACAGAAATGGAAAAGTTACTTTCCCTTGTTAGGTATCATCCAAAAGTCATAGTTAACCATTTCTCCTGTGCATACAAGGAATTTTAAATTAAGTTGATGCAAATCTATGAGTGCAAATCAGATAGAGAACATCTTTCTTCAGCTGCCGATACACACTTTATTGAACTTTCTCAAAGACAGCTCTGTGTGTATCCTTCTTGTAAGGCATCAAAATGCATTTGCTTAAGCATGTTTTAGTAAAACATCTTTAAGTCTCAGCTGGAAATAGGGTTTTCACTTCGTACTAGATTTATCCAATATAAATTCATTCAAGAGGAATAAGTAATACAGCTTTCAACAGGGGGTGTTACAGGCACCTTATTTCCCTGTCTGTTTGTATAGTTCTTCCTTTTTTTAATAATCAACAAATTTAGTATCAGTGGAAGGTGCTATATTGAAAGCTGCAAAGACAGGAAGCTTTATTTTTGAGAACAGGTGCAGCATGAATTTCTATGGCATCCCATCAATGCAATCCTTCTCTACAAATCCTTGTGTCTCTTTTAGCCATGAGTTAACAGCGAGTTAGGTTGCCAGAGTGGAATCAGATGTCCATTCTGCTGACATAGTTGAAGGTTTGGGCACCCATATATCTCAGAAACTCTAGTGATTGCCATACCAGGCAAGCAAACTCTAGATCACACCAACAACAACATATTTCTTTGACATGCTGCTTTATATAATAGATAATCTGGGTAAACTGTAAAATGTCCAAATACATCTAGGTAAAGAGAACAATGTTTTTTTATCATCCAAATATTGTATTTATCTCTTTCAAGTATCAATGGTATTTATTTCAATTCAAGATACCTTGAATTATTCATGTAGAACAAAGACCTGGAAGATGGCTGTCTTTCTCATATTTTGAAGACAGTTGGCTCTATGTAGACATGGCCATTATTTAAGTTAGACATGTGATATTCTTCCAATGAAAATACTCTGAAATTAGTGAAGGAGAAATTTTATTACAGTTATTTTACTAGCTAAAGTATTTAGATTATTTAAGCTACTGCAATGGATTTTTAAAGTCAGAAAGTAAGCTCTTTGTATTTTCTTGTATTTTCACCTCAGTATTACTGATGAGTTGCTGTATTGATGACCATAACTTTCTCTTGAGGTTTACCTATATCACAAGCATAGTGAGAATAAAATGTCTGTTGCAGTCTGTATTAAACAAATCAATCCCATTTTTTAAATATTTATTGTATTTATTCTTATATATTGGTTATTGATATTTTCTTGTTAGAAATTATTTGAACTATTAGTTGTATGTTAATTAAGATCTATTACCATTTATGAATAACAATATTAAATCACTATTACTGCCATTTCATAAGTGCCTATCATGGACCAAATATGGCACTAAATGCTTTATACATATTATTTTAATATCATACTATACACTCACACATGCATTATTGTTATCTTTATCATTTTTATTATTTGAGTATGTTTAAAAAATGTAGACCTACCAAAGGCTGAGAATATAAAATCTATTGCTAAACTTGGTTTCAAGTTCTTTCCCAGGTCAGTCCACTTTAGTTTGTCAAAGTTTTTAACTCTTTAGGAGCTAAGGAGTGGAATATAAATTTGATATAACACTCCATAATATCCCCATGTGGTCACCAATAGAAGAAATACAAACTAGTTCTAAACAAGGCATTTAAGAAAACATTTCCAATAAAATTATTAAAACAAATATTACTCTAGATGCAGAACCACTCTATCCTTAAATACATGTGTGCCTATGTATAGGTATTCAAGTTTATCTATTCTACATCCACATCAATGTCTATACTACATCTTCATCAATAATCTATACTACATCCTCATCAATAATTTATTTTTATTCCTTAATATGAAAATATATATTTAGAGTTTTGCTATCTCAATGCAAGAATACAAGGGCATGCTTCCTCTGGAGTAACTTAAACACTTTAATACAAATATCAGTAACATTCCACATCATTTATAGTTGGTAGCAATACAAATGAAAAAAAAAAAACCTAGATGCAGGCATTCATTATTAAACAATTTTTTAAAATCTACAATAATAATGTAAAACACAAGAGTATTTTTAACTTATAAAATAGCAAAATTTACTTAGAAGCAAAATAGAGCTTCAGTAAAATGAAAATTCAATACAACAGAAGATAAAAATGTCACCACAAACAAATAGCTACACTATGATCTTAACAATGGCTCATTACTGGTATTTTTTTTGGAACTTTTAGAGTATACCTTCATTTCTGTGTTCCCTGACTTTGTCCTGAATTTTTCTACTTTATAATCATTTAATCATTCTATTATCTACACACACACACACACACACACACACACATGTTCAGAATGAATCTGTGCAGACATATCAACACTGAGACCTCTCCAGTGTGATTGACTGAGTTTGTACTGAATTCTACCAAATATATGGAAAAGGAACTACACTGAGAACTAAACAAACAATTAGAAGCTCAGGGATGAAATGTTTTAATTAGACATTGCATGGTATTAGCTGGAAACAAATAAGTGAAACATTACAATAAAACACTAATGAATTACTTAATTTCCAAAAAAATAATGCCCCAAAATCTATTTGGAGACAGGAAGGATTGTGGTTAGTAGCTCCCACAAAATATCTAGTCTTCAAAGATTGGAAAATAATTTCCATCCTCCACTGATCACCCTTTTTGTCAGAGATTAGAAAATAACTTGCAGAATAATCTTGTTTGCTATATTTCCTTTCCTGTTACCCTGACTTAATGAGTCTCAAGGACACTTGCCTCCATGGAGGTAAAAAGTAACAGGGGAAAGAAAGAGCCAAGTGATCTTGAGAAGTGAATCATCAATGTCATGGACATTAATTTCTGTTACATTAAAAAGAAACTAGTGTTCAAATGTTAAGTCTCAGCTAAAAAATTATATGACTTTATTTTTCTAGAAAACACTATAGATAGAGTATTGGGGGAAATAAGATAAATAAGCATAGGCATAGTGAAAGGATACAGTTTTAATCTCAACTCAATCACACACCCTAAAGCCAAACATTTGTCATCAAGTAACATAAAAACAACTTTTCCTAAGATCCATCTGTATTAGTTCACTTTCACACTGTTATAAGGAATACTTGAGACTGGGTAATTTATGAACAAATTGACTCACAGTACTACATGGCAGGGGAGGCCTCAGGAAACATACAATCATGGCAGAAGGCAAAGGGGAAGCAAGCAACTTCTCAAGGTAGCAGGAGAGAAATAGAATGAAGGGTGGAGAGACTCTTATAAAACCATCAAAGAACCATCAAACCTCATTTGAACTCACTCACTATCATGAGAACAGCATGGGGAAAACCAACCCCATGATCCAACCAACTCCTACAGGATCTCTCCCTCAACACCTGGGAATTACAATTTGAGCTGACATTAGCATGGAAACATAAATACAAAACATATTACCATTTACCAAGAGGTCAGTTCCAAAAGGAGACCTTTGTAAACAGCAAGAACTATCTTAATTTTAATAGAACTCTTCTATCAAGTAAAATTTTCTCACAAACCCACTAGAAAATGCATACAATATTTGGAAATAAAATTATGAAGTGTAGCTGTTCTTTATAAATTATATTAAAGGTAATATTCTATAGTTAAACACATTTTGGGGAAATAGAAGTTGGTGTTAGTGCCTTGATTGATACAGAGATTAGCTGTTGATGTCCTTCTTAATACTTACATGATCACCCTTCCTCGAGACATGAAGTGTCTCTTTAACTCATAGCAGTTATAACATTAGGTTCATTTCTGACTTCTTCCCCTTGTAAACCAAAGTAAATTCCCTAAGCTTCCCAAAGAGGAGACCCACTCCCCTCTACAACCAGGCTGTGAGGCTAAGCTTTCGAAGGGTTTAATTCTGTCATTTCCACATATGGCATTTCCTATTACCACCCCATGACTCAGTTTCCCCAAACTGAGTCCCCAAACTTAGGAGCTCTAGAATGGTATAGAATGGGTATCCATTAAGTTGCACTGCTGAAACTGAGTTATTTCTTTTATTTATACAGTGCTGCAGTTTTTGACTTTGTCTCACAGATATAGAATCATAGCCTTTTCTACATTAGCCATACAAAAATATCTTGAACTGCTAAACAAAATCAACATCTTTCTGTCATTTGTCTTTTATTTGTTTTCATAAGAATTAGTTTTTTCTTAAAACCTAATTTTAGCACTTTTAAGTACTGAGTAAATCAATTTTTCAACTTTTTGGATTAGTTTACTTTCTTTGGAGCTAAGGGACTGGCAAAAACCTATCTATAAACTAAAATAAATGCTATCTATAAACTGAAATAAATGCTAGACCACAGATTTTTAGCATTAACCAGAAAGCCAATGACCTAGGACAACATATCAACTCAAATTATAACTAATGTCTGCAGTTAAATGCATGCTAACTATAGTATTTAGTTATATGTTCATTTCTTTGAAGTTCCAAATTCTGTCCAATTTACTATCCTTCTCCTATCCTTCATTTACATAGAGATAAGGTGCCAGTGTACTGTTCACAAGTAATTTGATCACTTATGATGGACCATCTGAATGGAAGCAAGAATGGATTATTATCAACCATAATAGAATGGAAGCAAGAATTGATTATTATCATGCAAGTGGTAAGAATTTGATAGGATCAGTGTAATATTAACAAATATTTTATTTTACCCACTGATATGGTTTGGACCAGTGTCCCCACCCAAATCTCATTTTGAAATGTAATCCCCAGTGTTGGAAGGTGGAGCCTGGTGGGAGGTGATTGGATCATGGGGGTGGAATTCTCATAAATGGGTTATCACCACCCCTTTGGTGCTGTTCTCATGATAGTGAGTGAGTGAGTTACTGTGAGATCTGTCTATTTAAAAGTGCGTAGCACCTCCATGTTCTCCCTCTTCCTCCTGCTCTGGTCATGTAAGTAAGACATGCCTGCTTTCCCTTTGTCTTCTGTCAGGATTGTAAGTTTCCTGAGGCCTCCCAGCTATGTTTCCTATACAGCCTGCAGAACCATGAGCCAATTAAATCTCTTTTCTTTTTAAATTACCCAGTCTCAGGTACTTATTTATAGCCATGTGAGAATGGACTAATACACTCATTTTAATAGAGATTCTTCCAAAAGCATGTTTATTTGTTTCAAAGTAGTTGGCTAATTTTCAACTGAAGAGAATAAAATGAAATTTACCAAGGTGATGAAAATGAAGTTTATTAAGTTGATTCATATGGTCTTTTAGGGTTTTGAAGTTCCTCAGAGTTATCATTTTAAATATCAAATCTCACCCTATTACATATGGGCAGACTTGAGGTTAAAGTAATTTTTCACTTGGTAGAATGCCATAACTATATATCTCAGCTATTAACATTTTAGAAAATAATTACATTAGTATAATTTGTGTATTCCACCCTAAAATTCCTTGCTCAAAATATTGTTCAAGATATTAAATAAAACATGTTTTAATTAGCAATTATTCATTTTTACTATAGGTACATGTAACTTTTCTGCTCATTTTGGACCACATGTGGCAGTATCCAATATAAAGTAGCCAAATAAATTATATTTATAGAAAAAAATCTAAGATTTTTACTTAAATTTATTTCATTTTTTATCACATCATTTTAAAAGTCAATCAGGCCAAAATTAAATTAAAAATATTTATCTGTAGAAGCAATAAAGACAATTTTATTTGGGGAAATCTCTCTTTTACCAAAGGGCTGTTTAAAGTTTCATTTAATATTAATCAAACATCCTCTTTTTGTGGGGTGCCTGGCAACATGGCTGAATAGGAACAGCACCAGTCTGCAGCACTGGTCATTGATCCAGTGAGATCAATGCAGAAGGTGGGTGATTTCTGCATTTCTAACTGAGGTACCTGACTAATCTCATTAGAACCGGTTAGACAGTGGATGCAGCCCACAGAGGGTGAGCCAAAGCAAAGTGGGCATCGCCTCACCTGAGAAGTGAAAGAGTTTAGGGAACTCCCTCCTGTAGCCAAGAGAAGCCATGAGGGACTGTGCCATGAGGAACAGTGCATTCAGCCCCAGATCCTACACTTTCCCCATGGTCTTCAGAACCCAGAGACCAGGAGATTCCCTCGGGGACCTACACCACCAGGGCCCTGGGTTTCAAGCACAAAACTGGGTGGCCATTTGAGGAGACACCGAGCTAGCTGCAGTTCTTTTTTTTCATACCCCAGTGGCGGCTGGAACACCAGTGAGACAGAACCACTCACAGGAAAGGGAGTTGAAGCCAGGGAGCCAAGTGGTCTAACTCAGCAGATGCATCCAACCTCCATGGTGGCCAGCAAGCTAAGATCCTCTGGCTTGAAATTCTCGCTGACAGCACAGTAGTCTGAAGTTGACCTGTGATGCTCAGCTTGGTGTGGGGGAGGGGCATCCACCATTACTGAGGCTTGAGTAGGCAGTTTTCACTTCACAGTGTAAACAAAGTCACCAGGATGTTCTAACTGGGCAGAGCCCATCACAGCTTGGCAAAGCCACAGTAGTCAAACTGCCTCTCTTAGAGATTCCTCCTCTCTGGGCAAGGTATCTCTGAAAGAGAGGCAGTAGCCTGTCAGGGGCTTATAGATAAAACTCCCATCTCCCTGAGGTGGAGCACCTGAGGGAAGTAGCAGCTGTGGGTGTAGCTTCGGCAGACTTAAACATTCCTGCCTGCTGGATCTTAAGAGAGCAGAGGATCTCCCATCACAGCACTCAAGCTCTGCTAAGGGACAGACTGTCTTCTCAAGTGGGTCCCTGGCCCCCATGCCTCCTGACTGGGAGACATCTTTCAGCAGGAGTTGACAAGACACCTAATACAGGAGAGTTCTGGCTGGCATCTTGTGGGTGACTCTCTGAGACGAAGGTTCCAGAGGAAGAAACAAGCAGCAACCTTTGCTGTTTTGCAGACTCTGCTGGTGATACCCAAGTAAACAGGGCCTGGAGTGGACCTCCAGCAAACTCCAGCAAACCTGCAGCAGAGGGGCTTGATTGTTAGAAGGAAAACTAGCAAACAGAAAAGAATAGCATCAACATCGATAAAAATGATGTCCACACAGACCCATCCAAAGATCACGAACATCAAAGATCAAAGGTAGATAAATACATAAAGATGAGGAAAAACCAGTGCAAAAAGCCTGAAAATTCCGAAAACTAGAACACCTCTTAACCTCCAAAGGATCACAACTCCTTGCCAGCATGGGAGCAAAACTGGATGGAGAATGAGTTTGACAAAGTGACAAAAGTAGACTTCACAAGGTGGTTAATAACAAACTCCTCCGAGCTAAAGGAGCATGTTCTAACCCAATGCAAGCAAGCTAAGAACCTTGAAAAAAGGTCAGATGAATTGCTGACTAGAATAACAAGTTTAGAGAAGGACATAAAAGACCTGATGGAGCTGAAAACCACAGCATGAGAACTTCGTGAAGCATACACAATTATCAATAACCAAATCAATCAAGCAGAAGAAAGGATATTACAGATTGAAGATCAACTTTATATAAAGTGTGAAGATAAGATTAGGGGAAAAAAGAATGAAAAGGAATGAAGAAAGACTTGAAGAAATATGGGACTATGTGAAAAGGCCAAACCTACCTTTGATAGGTGTACCTGAAAGTGACAGGGAGAATTGAACCAACTTGGAAAACACTCTTCAGGATATTATCCAGGAGAACTTCCCCAGCCTAGCAAGACAGGCCAACATTCAAATTCAGCAAATACAGAGAACACAAAGATACTCCTCGAGAAGAGCAACCCCAAGACACATAATTATCAGATTAACCAAGGTCAAAATGAAGTAAGAAATGTTAAGGGTAGTCAGAGAGAAAGTCTGGGTTACTCACAAAGGGACATGCATCAGACTAACAGTAGATCTCTCTGCATAAACCCAACAAGTCAGAAGAAAGTGAGGACCAATATTCAATACTCTTATAGAAAAGAATTTTCAACCCATAATTTCACATCCAGCCAAACTAAGCTTCATAAGTGATGAAGAAATAAAATCTTTTACAGACAAGCAAATGCTGAAAGATTTTGTCACCACCAGGCCTGCCTTACAAGAGCTCCTGAAGGAAGCACTAAATATAAAAATGAAAAACCAGTACCAGCCACTGCAAAAACATACCAAATTATAAAGACCATCGACACTATAAAGAAATTGCATCAACTAATGGGCAAAAAAACCCAGCTAGCATTATAATGACAGGACGAAATTCACACATAACAGTATTAACCTTAAATGTAAATGGACTAAATTCGCCAATTAAAAGACAAAGATTGGCAAATTAGATAGAGTCAAAACCCATAGGTGTGCTGTATTCGGGAAACTCATCTCATGTACAAAGACACACATAGGCCCAAAATAAAGGGACGGAGAAATATTTACCAAAAAATGGAAAGCAGTTGCTTTCCAAAAAAAGAAAGGAGCAGTTGCAATCCTAGCCTCTGATAAAACAGAGATCAAACAAACATAAAAGACAAAGAAGGCCATTATATAATGGTAAAGGAATCAATGCAACAAGAAGAACTAATTTTCCCAAATATATATGCACCCAATACAGGAGCACCTAGACTCATAAAGCAAGTTCTTAGAGACTTACAAAGAAACTTAGACTCCCACACAATAATAGTGGGAGACTTTAACACCCCACTGTCAATATTAGACAGATCAACAAGACAGAAAATTAACAAGGACACTGAAAACTGAATTGAGATCTGGCCCAAGTGGACCTAATAAACATCTACAGAACTCTCCACCCCAAACTAACAGAATATACATTCTTCTCAGTACCATATTGCACTAATTCTAAAATTTACAACACAATTGGAAGTAAAACACTCCTCAGCAAATACAAAAGAATGGAAATCATAACCAACAGCCTCTCAGACTACAGTGCAATCAAACTGAAACTCAGGATTAAGAAGCTCACTCAAAACCACACAGCTACATGAAGGCTGAACAACCTGCTCCTGAATGACTGCTGGGTAAATAAAAAAATGAAAGCAGAAATAAATAAGTTTTTGAAACCAGTGAGAACAAAGATAAAATGTACCAGAATTTCTTGGGCACAGTTAAAGCAGTGTTTAGAGGGAAATTTATAACACTAAATGCTCACAAGGGAAAGCAAAAAAGATCAACACCCTAACATCACAATGAAAAGAACTAGAGAAGCAAGGGCAAACAAATTCGAAACCTAGCAGAAGACAAGAAATAACTAATATCAGAGCAGAAGTGAAGGAGATAGAGACATAAAAAACCCTTAGAAGAAATCAATGCATCCAGGAGCTGGTTTTTTGAAAAGATTAACAAAATAGATAGACTGCTATCCAGACTAATGAAGAAAAGAGAGAAGAATCAAATAAACACAATAAAAAATGACAAAGGAAAGATCACCACAAATCCCAAGAAAAATAAACTACCATCAGAGAGTACTATAAACGCCTCTATGCAAATAAACTAGAAAATCTAGAAGAAATTGATAAATTTCTGGACACTTACACCCTCCCAAGACTAAAGCAGGATGAAATTGAATCCCTGAACAGACCAATAACAAGTTCTGAAATTGAGGCAGTAATTAATAGCCTATCAACCAAAACAAAGCCCAAGACCAGATAGATTCACAGCCAAATTCTACCAGAGATACAAAGAGGAGCTGGTACCATTTCTTCTGAAATTATTCCAAATAAAAGGAAAAGATGGACTCCTCTCTAACTCATTTTATGAGGCCAGCATCATTCCAATACCAAAACCAGGCAGAGACACAACAAATAAAGAAAATTTCAGGCCGATATCCCTGATAAACATTTATGTGAAAATCCTCAATAAAATAGTGACAAACTGAATGCAGCAGCACATCAAAAAGCTTATCCACCATGACGAACTTGGCTTCATCCCTAGGATGCAAGGCTGGTTCAACGTATGCAAATCAATCAGCATAATACATCACATAAATAGAACCAATGACAAAAAAATACATGATTAACTCAATAGATGCAGAAAAGTTCTTTGACAAAATTAAACATCCCTTCATGCTAAAACCTCTCAATGAACTAGGTATTTGGAACATATTTCAAAATAATAAGACCTATTTATGACAAACTCACAGCCAATATCATACTGTATTGGTAAAAGCTGGAAGCATTCCATTTGAAAACTGGCACAAGACAAGGATGCCTTCTCTCACCACTCCTTTTCCACATAGTATTTGAAGTTCTGGTCAGGGCAATCAGGTCTTTCTCTTGAAAGAAATAAAGAGTATTCAAATAGTATGAGAGGAAGTCAAATTGTTTCTGTTTGCAGATAACATGATTATGTATTTAGAAAACCCATCGTCTCAGCCCCTAATGCCCTTATGCTGACAAGCAACTTCAGCAAAGACTCAGAATGCAAAATCAATGTGCAAAAATCATAAGCATTTTTATACACATGTAACAGACAAACAGAGAGCCAAACCATCCAGTGAACTCCTGTTCACAATTGCAACAAAAAGAATAAAATATCTAGGAATAAAACGTACAAGGGATGTGAAGGACTTCTTCAAGGAGAATTTCAAACCACTGCTCAAGGAAATAAGAAAGGACGCAAACAAATAAAGAAGCATTCCATGCTCATGGATAGGAAGACTGAATATCCTGAAAGTGATAATACCACTGAAAGTAATTTATAGATTCAATGCTGTCCCCATCAAGCTACCATTGACTTTCTTCACAGAATTAGAAAAATCTACTTTAAATTTCATCTGAAACCAAAAAAAGAGCCTGTAAAATCCTAAGCTAAGACAATCCTAAGCAAAAAGAACATAGCAGGAGGCATCATGTTACTTGACTTCAAACTATACTACAAGTCTACTGTAACCAAAACAGCATGGTCCTTGTACCAAAACACATATATAGAGCAATGGAACAGAACAGAGTCCTCAGAAGTAACGCCACACATCTACAACCATCTGATCTTTGGCAAACTTGGCAAAAAAAAACCAATGGGGAAAGAATTCTTTATTTAATAAATGGTGTTGGGGAAACTGGCTAGCCACATGCAGCAAACTGAAACTGGACCCCTTTCTTACACCTTATACAAAAATTAACTCAAGATAAATTAAAGGCTTAAACATAAGACCTAAAACCATAAAAACCCTAGAAGAAAACCTAGGCAATACCGTTCTGGACCTAGGCATAGGCAAAGACTTCATGACTAAAACACGAAACACAATGGAAACAAAAGCCAAAATAGACAAATGGGATATAATTAAACTAAAGAGCTTCTGCACAGGAAAGGAAACTATCATCAGAATGAATAGGCAACCTACAGAATGGGAGAACATTTTTGAAATCTATCCATCTGACAAAGGGTTAATATCCAGCATCTACAAGGAATTTTTAAAAATTTACAAGAAAAAACAACCCCATAAAAAATGGGCAAAGGATATGAACAGACACTTCTCAAAAGAAGACATTTATGAAATAAAGCTCATCATCACTGCTCATTAGAGAAGTGCAAATCAAAACCACAATGAGATATCATCTCATGCAAGTTAGAATGACAATCATTAAAAAGTCAGGAAACCACAGTTTCTGGAGAGGATGTAGAGAAATAGGAACACTTTTACAATGTTGTGGGAGTGTAAATTATTTCAACCATTGTGGAAGACAATGTGGCAATTCTTCAAGGATCTAGAACCAGAAATACCATTTGACTCAGCAATTCCATTACTGGGTATATACCCAAAGGATTATAAATCATTCTACTGTAAAGACACATGCACACATATGTCTATCGTCACACTATTCACAATAGCAAAGACTTGGAACCAACCCAAATGCCCATCAATGATAGACTGGATAAAGAAAATGTGGCAAATATACACCATGGAATATTATGCAGCCATAAAAAAGGAGGTGTTCATGTCCTTTGCAGGGACATGGATGAAGCAGGAAACCATCATTTTTAGCAAACCAACACAGGAATGGAAAACCAAACACTGCATGTTCTCACTCATAAATAGGAGTTGAACAATGAGAACACATGGACGCAGGGAAGGGAACTTCACACACCAGGGCCTATAGGGGGTTGGGGGCTCAGCATGAGGAGAAATACCTACTGTAGTTGACGGCTGATGGGTGCAGCAAATCACCATGACACATGTATACCTATGTAACAAAACTGCATGTTCTGTACATGTATTGCAGAACTTAAAGTATAATAAAAAAATTAATCATACATTTTTAGCCATTACTCATCAGAGTTTTCCAAAACAAGTTTAAATATAGGTATCTTCAATACTATTCAAATATATATATACATAATTTTAAAAAGTATTCTTATAAAGAAATACTTTCATTATTTAAACATTTCAGATAATCTTATTTCCAACATAAAAACATTTAAGGAACTGTATATACAACTCAAAATTATTATTTTTATTTTATGTATGTATTTATTTTTGAGACAGAGTCTCACTCTGTCACCCAGGCTAGAGTGCAGTGGTGCAATCTCGGGTCACTGCAACCTTTGCCTCCCAGGTTCAATCGATTCTCCTGCCTTACTCCCCTGAGTAAATGGGGCTACAGGCACATGCCACTACACCCAGCTAATTTTTGTCGTTTTAATAGAGATGGAATTTCACTATGTTGGCCAGGCTGGTCTTGATCTCCTGACCTCAGGTGGTCCACCTGCCTTGGCTTCCCAAAGTGCTGGGATTACAAGCATGAGTCACCATGCCCAGCCTACAACTCAAAATTATAATAGGCATTAATTATCAGGCACATTTGTATTTGTAATAATTCAACATTGTTTCACTGGTTTTTTGGAGTAAGGAAATGGATAGATGGGTTTCTTCTTGGGAAAGTGAGAATGGTGTTTAATAAAACCATAATTAAATTACTCAGTACATTTTTCTTTGTGTGTAGTGAACTTGAGGGGAAAAAATAAATCAAAATAGCAGCTTTAGTGAGGTACCAGAAGTCAAATATTAAAATACTTCATTTAGTTAGAGGCAATATAATACATGTTGAGTATCCCTCATCCAAAATGCTTGAAGTGGAAGTATTTAGGATTTTTTTTCAAATTTTGGAATATTTACATTATACTTACCAGTTGAGTGTCCCAAAGCTAAAAATTCAAAATCCAAAATGCCCCACTGAGCATTTCCTTTGAGTGTCATGTGAGCATTCAAAAAGTTTCAGATTTTCAGATTTGGGATGTCCAACCGGTATCACATTCAACAGTGAAGTAATATGTATTGAATGCCATTGCTTTTGAGGCACAAAACAGACAAATATCTCTGACCTCATGGGATTTATATTCTAGCAAGTACCGGACAGTCATCTGAGTTGCCTTGGATCAAACCAGTTCTCCTCCATTTCTCACTTGTCTTTCTTAAGGAAAACTATAGAATGTGCTTGGAATGCTGCATCCTGAGATAAGGCAAAACTGATCAGAACATCTGGAGCTCTATTCCTGTCCCTCCTAGAACAGGATATCCTTTCATGCTTTATCCCTCAAGTTATTTGATCCTCTAGGTCTAAAGCCCAGGATGGACTGCTTTTGGGGTACCTCAGCTGTGGTATCATGTGGGGCACATACAGTTGAGATTCCATTAACTGGGGCAGCTTTCCTGAGTCCTGGGAAATGAACCTGCCTTGAATCCTAGACTTCTACAGTCCCTTGCTGCCTATTGATGAGTGATAAAGCTGCTTTGCTTAACTCATTATGTGATTGTTCTCTCACCAGACTCAAGCAAGTAACATAAATTGCAGCTGAAAACACATGGGCTGAAGTGGTAGCCTGAACACAGTGAATTTGCTTCACAGCAAAAAAAAAAAAAAAATGTAAATTTTGGTTAAAGTTAGTAAGTCAGCAAATTATATGATCTGTTAGAAGGCTGAATAAAGGAGACAAAATAGAGCAAGTTAAGAGGGAATAAGACTATAAAGTGTAGGGTGTGTATTACAGTATTTCATAGGATGCTCAGTGTTGGATGCTGCATTCAGCAGGTGACATCTGAAAGAAGTAAAGAGAATTAGTAATGTGGAGATCTAGGAAAAGGGCATTCTAGAGAGAAGAGTCAGTTCAAAGGCCCCAAAGCAGGAGCAAGAAAGCCAATGCAGACGCAGCAGAGTGAAAGGAAGGGAGCAATAGATGAGGTCACAGAGGTCACAGAAACCAGATATTTTAGGTCAAAGTTCAATACACTTTTCTCAGAAGAGTCCAATAGTAACTATTTTAGGCTTTGCAAGATACAAGGTGTTTGTTATAACTATTCAATTGCCTAGATAGTGTGAAAGTCGCCATAGATAATAATCTGCAAATGAATGTGAGTGGCTATGTTCAAATTAACTTTATTTATGGACACTGAAAGTTAAATTTCTTATGATTTTCAAATATTGTATATTTGCAAAATTCTTTTTCAACCATTTAAAAATGCAATGCCGTCCTTGGCTCATGGCTGTTAAATCATGATCGGGAGCCAATTTGCTGCCACTTGGTGTAAGAAATGGTTGGGCATTACAAGAACTGGTTCTTACTGTCAGTGAAGTTTCAGTCTGGGATTTTCAGCAAAGAAAGCATGATGAGTCATATACTTTCAAACGATTGTTTGGGCTGTGATATGATTTAACTGTATCTTACCCAAATCTCATCTTGAATTGTAGTTCCCATAATCCCCACATGTCCTGGGTGGTGCCAAGTGGAGATAATTGAATCATGAGGCAGTTTCCCCCTTCCTGTTCTCATGATAGTGAGTTAGTTCTCATGAGATCTGATGGTTTAATAAGAGGCTTGCCTCTTTTCTGGACACTCATTCTTTTCTCTCCTGCTGCCCTGTAAAGAAGGACGTGTTTGCTTCCCCTTCTGCCATGAATGTAAGTTTTCTGAGGCCTCCCCAGCCATGCTGAACTATGAGTCAATTAAACCACTTTCCTTTATAAATTGCTCAATCAGAACAGACTAATACAGACTGCTATGTTGAGAAAAGAGTATATGGAATAAAGATCAAAACAGAAAGACCTGATAAGAAGCTAATAGAAAATTCCAGGCAAGACATGATGGAGGCTGAGCCTGAGATGGTAGCAGTGGATGTGGAAATGAAGATGTCAGGTTCTGGACCTCTTTTGAAAAGGCAGCCAGTCATCTTTCCTAACCAATTGTATAAGGAATATGAAACAAAAAAGAGGCCTCAAGTTTGGCTCCTGAGTAACTGGAAAGAAAAAATAAAGACATTGTAAAACTTTAACCTCATCTTGATGTGATATGAGGCAAATTACTTAATTCTTCCATGACTTAGTTTTCTCAGAGTAAAGTATGGATTATAATTTGCAGAGCAAGTCAAAGTTGTTGAGCAAACAACAGTCATTCAATGGTAGCACTGCCCTACCTGATATGCTCAGCTCTATGTGCTACACTTATCCCCATGAATTCTACCCCCTAACCCAGGTCTCATCATGGCCTCGTGGGAAAGAACCTGAGTACACTCTGCAGTGCTTCCCAGTATCATGCTGGCCATACCTTGAGGACTGTTTCTGAAACTCTTTCTTTCCAACTCCATGCTTTTAACCACGATGCCATGTTTCCTCCCTGAAAAAAATTATATTTCATTTATCCTAAAAAACAGACAACCAACCAACAAATAACTTGTTTGCCTATCAGAGACTATCTTAAAGTCAGATATAGTGGATTTGGGGTTTAGGAATTTAAATTTTAGAAAAGAGAAGCAAAATGCAAGAACTAAGCACAGCATTATATTGGACATGAAACTAAATGTGGAGTAAGAATATGGTTACCTGGGCAAGAAATTTAGAAAAAAAATCCGGACCAAATCTAACATTGAATTTTGATTATCCATGAAAACAACTGCTACATAGAAAGTTAGAAAAACATGAATTCATTCATTCATTTGACAAATATTTTGGAGTACCAGCACCCGCTGCTAAAACTAGAAATACATGTGACTAAGGTAGATATGGCATCTTCTCTCTTGGAGAACCCATCTTTTGCGATTGTGATTAACCAATTACAATCACACTCTGATTAACCAGGACTATTTTCAGTGGGATTACGTGACCCTTTGTACTTCTAAAAAATAATTGAAAATCACAGAAACATAATTCAATCCCAAATGTTGTGTCTATTAATTTTTAAATGGGGGTTTATAAAAAGGAAGAAGAGAGGCCAGCCGCAATAGATTCACGCCTGTTATCCTAGTACTTTGCAGGGCCAAGGCAGGCATATGACCTGAGGTGAGGAGTTTGAGACCAACCTGGCCAACATGTTGAAACCCCATCTTTACTAAAAATACAAAAAGTACCCATGTGTAGTGGCACATGCCTGTAATCCCAGCTATCTGGGAGGCTGAGGCAGGAGAATCTCTGGGACCCAGGAGGCAGAGGCTGCAGTGAGCCGAGATTGCACCACTGCACTCCAGCCTGGGTGACAGAGTAAGACTTCATCTCAAAAAATAAAATTAAATAAAAATAAATAAAAAAGGAAAAAGAGAACACAAAATATTAAATGTATTGGGTTCTTATTATTCACCTTTAGTATAGGGCATCATTATCTATTTAGAAGAGGAGGCTGCTATATTCAATGTGTGCCACAAACATTGGCACACATGGAAGGAGGTCATGAGTTAGAGAAAAGAAACCAACAAGCTCAGTTATGACAAAGAAATGTTTCTCTCAGAAGGCTTGTACTGATCAAGCTAAATTTGTTTAATAATATAAAATGTAAATACCAATGTAAGAGAACGTATATCAAAAAACGTGAGAATGCTATGAAGTATATAGAAATATTCTTATGTAAGGAATATTGTACATTTTTTACTTATTAATAATCAAAATATGGAGATGTGTACATGAATATTGACAAGAAAAATATAAATATCTTGAAGGAGAATATCACATCAGAGGCAGGTTTATTGTGGAGATAGTCATAGTTCCGGCTAAGGTCTTTATTTTTTCCTTAAAATTGTCAGATCCAGAGCCTGGCGCATGTACTGGCTCTGGGTAGTGCTGTCACTCCTGTGCACCTAGCATTGCCTGCTGGCTAGTGACGGCGTCTCCTTGATGAGCAGGCTGGGGCCAGTCCCAGGCAGCTCCCCTTTCAGCCTGACAGCTGCATATCCCAGGTGGTCTGACATTTGAGATGGAGGCTGTGGATAAGATTGAAGGTGTTTTAGGGGAGAAGTAGGCTGTGAATAACACCAAGACTTCATCCAGATGGAATCACTCATGAGACAACCTGAGATACTCTATTACTGTCCATATGTCTTCCAGGTCTCCAAAGGCCAGACTCCATTGATTTATTAGAAACCCACTATTTATGCTTTTGGCTCATCTCACAGCAGACTACAGTAAAGGATTTATCAGAGATGCTGCTGTTTCTGTCAGTTATTAGAATTTTATAAGTTCTTTAAATAAAACAGCCTCCATAAATATCCTAGTAAACATTAGACAATAAAGTAAATATTTGGGGTGAGATTCAGTTTATTTCCTCTTAATATACACCACCTTTTTACAAGTTTCCTTCCGGGTGCAGCCTCATGCAAAACCCTTTCTAGAACATACTTATTTTAAGTAAATAAATAAATATGTGAAATTTATTTATTTCACATATTTATCCACACAAAAAAATCCAAATTGCAAGCTCTAACTATGTGAATGGTTTTGCTTAAATGCAATTTTTCCCTTGCAAATAAAGCTCAGAAGAATTATTTCATTGTTTTAACAGCACAAACAGTTGTTATTAGTGTATCTTATTTATAGATGGTTCTTTGAAGGACTATAGTAATACAGCAAAATATCAGTTATTCCATCACACTGGTGAATTTAATGAACCTGAAGGTGTGTGTTATTTTAGCACTTGATGTAGCTCCTGTGAAAACCCAGTGGTGCTAAAATCTGTAAACCTGTCATTGCTTAAGTAATAACCTTGTTAAAAGCATCTTCATTTAACTTACTTTAGCTGCTGCAGAATGCAGGTTTTATTTTATCAGTGTGTAGAGTAGGTGTTTCAAACCCAAACCACTTATTGTAAATATAAATAATTGTAGTTTATTAATTTATTCTCAGTGTTATTGCTTTTATTTTAACACTTAGTTCAAATTACATATTGTCTGGAATCCAGTATCCATTTTCAATTTTTTACAAACTCTGAATTTATATTGAATTTCTCTGGCTAAGGGAGTAAATTTTAGTCTGTACCAATGAAAATGTTCATTTTCATCTTTACTACTGCTTTATGTGAAGCACAACAGGCTCTTCCCCTCACCCGTGCTGTATACAATGTGGATGAAAAAACACAGTACATTTTCGTTAATCTACTTGGAATGGATCTGGGTTTATTCTTGGCTCTTAAAAGTATGAAGACAATTGCATGTTGGTAGGTGTTCGGAATTATCAGTTGATTTCTATAAGAACATACCTATAATTATTGAAATGCTGTCAATAAAAATGGAAAGTCCAGCCGGATACTGCAGCTCACGCCTGTAATCCCAGCACTTTGGGAGGCCTTGGTGGGTAGATCACCTGAGATCAGGAGTTTGAGACCAGCCTGACCAACATGGAGAAACTCCGTCTCTACTAAAAATACAAAAACTTAGCCAGGCCTGGTGGCACTTGCCTGTAATCCCAGCTACTCGGGAGGCTGATGCAAGAAGAATCGCTTGAACTTGGGAGGCAGAGGTTTCAGTGAGCCGAGATCATGCCACTGCACTTCAGCCTGGGCAACAAGAGTGAAACTCCATCTAAAAAGAAAGAGAGAGAGAGAGAGAGGGAGGGAGGGAGGGAGGAAGGAAGGAGAAAGAAAGAAATGGAAAATTCTTCCTATTCAGAACTCATTGAAAATAGAATGAGGAGGGCGAGAAAGAGAAACAGAGAGAGAAAATAAGAAAGGGGGAGAAAGAGCTGCAAGAGAGAGAGAGAATGAAAACAGATAAAAACTGTAATTTGTATTTACAGTTACGGCCTTAAAGCAAAACAAGCTTTCCTTAATTACCTGGATAGCCCAACAACAAGATGTGTGATAAATGCTATATGTTATCAACCACTTTGAAATCCTTGGCCAATTGTAACACTTGTCAGTGAATACTGATCTCTGTTATATAACCACACCTACAAAAACATTATGAAAGGTGTTGGTGTCCAACCACTGTTTCAACGCTGAGTGAAATTAGTTAAACAAACTACTAGGTTGAGTGATATATTAAGATTTATATTAAATTTATTTTCCTTAGAAGCCATCAATAAAAATGCAAAATAGAAATAGTATAATAGTCCCATGTGACAATAAATTGAAACTGTCAAGGTCAGTTTGTTTAGGAATCCACTATTTTTAATAAAATATTTTTATAAGGTCATGAAATTTCTTTCTATTTATGTTAATATTTTAGAAAGTTGACTGGTCAATGTTGTTTATCTCTTTAAAAATCTCCAATTTAACTTGAATTTTGGTGCTTTAAAATATAATGATCAAACAGATTGATTATTACAAAATTCAAGGTATTTTTTGTAAAATAAAAAGTATAATACTGGTATTTATCATTCCTTTCCAGTCTTTTAATTATAATGTTGATTTTATATTTGCGGGTGGAGAAGGTAAAGAGAAGATATACATCAAGAACCAAAGCAATTTCTTGGGTTACCTTTAAAGTTAAAAACAATACTAACTAAACATTGTTCTCTGTTATTTGTGTTCTTATGATAATTTTTAGTTGTTAATGCTCAGATTGTTTGAAGCATGGATTATTCAAATAATATGGATTCTTAAAATATGTAGTGACAAAAACACTTTAAAAATGTATACATATAATTTCTGTAATTATCAGTCTTTTGTAGTGTAACTACTTTAAGAAATTTATTTTTTATAATGGAGTTAATGTTTGTATGCTTTGAACAAACAACATTTTAAATCAGAATATTAAACAACCCTGTTATTTGTGTTTGATCTGACAGTTAGTATAGTGTCTAAACAATAGCCGGACAAGAGATTATATGATTGTATTGCTCAGTAAGGTACACTTTAAATATATATTAAACTTAGACAAATTTAATTAAATTCACCCTTTATCAAGGATTTTTTAAATTAAATCTATTGGTTGTTAGTATCTGTGAACTCTTAAGAATAAACACCTGCAGTGTTTTATTATGTAAAAAGGTGGTTTAATTGCATCATATTTATCACAGACAAATCAAGCCCTATTCAGAAGATAATAATGACACAGTAATTGGATCAGTAATTGGTTCAGGATGATTCAATATTGTACTAATAATCATAAATACTGCTGTCTTCTGCTTTGATACAGGGCTGACATGCTAATATAGATTGGATTTGGAGTAATAAATATTAGTGAACTGGATCTATTATTAATGTCTAGATCCTTAGTTTGCTTATGCCAGCCAGAAATAGGTACAAAAAAAATGTACCTCTTGAAAACATATGAATTCTAAATTATAATATGAATTTAGTCAATGTACTCTGTGGCTTTTCTTAACCAGGATATCTTTGAACCAAGTATCTTCGATAGACATAAATAAAGGGGAGTAGAAATAAAGAATGTTCTTTATTTTCCTTATGAAAATGATCATTTTGTGGGAGTAATATAGTTTTTACATTTGATTGAGCCAAGTTGCCATGGCTGATGTGACATGATGACCTGGTGGGCAAAATTATTCACGTGCCAGTCATGTAATGATGGATAAGAAAATCATTCCCATTACCACACTGTGTTCAGCAGACACTTGGCGGTTAAACAGAACTATTTCTTAGCCAGTGTGGTGGCAGCCTTTCACTGAGAGCCAAAGGAGGGGGAGGCTCATTATAAAGGAAACAATGATCCTTATTCACTCAACATGGAAACTTGCCTTACAAGGGCACATTGGACAGCTCTGGGCTGGAACAAAAATGGCACATTCCCTTTTATCAATGGAACAGAAACCCAGGATCAACATGCCTGGCTTGGAATCCTGCCTACTGGTGATAGAAATGGATATATTCAGGCATTTGTTTATTTATTATAATTTCTGTGTATGAGGGGAGGGTGCTTACTATCTACCCCCGCCCAGCCCTGGAATTGGTTTGTTTTGTGGACGTAAAGAAGGGCAGCTCCCAAATGCCAATAAGAACTTAATTATGCAGTTATAACTCTAAAGTTGTAAAACCAATTAGAAGTGTATTATTTACCTTGCAATGGGAGAAAATTTTTTCTATCATTCTTAACTTAACATAGGATAATGATATGAACAAAATCTCTGCACATGACTAATGGAATGCCATGGAGTATGGAACCGATGCTCTCTGGCAATGAAGCCCAAACATAAGTGACATATTTCCTAAGAGCAATAGAGACTGATGGGATCCATATAGAAGATTATGATTATCTCATGCCTTGGGTTTTTGTTCATTACGAATTGGGAATTTGAAATGGAGTTTATTCTCCAAAGGCTATTATAAAGAAAATGGAATATAAAGCTTACCAAATCTATGTTATCCAAATGCTCAAGGATGAGTATTGAATTCTTTCATATAATCTATCTCTGTACTAATTATTTAAAGAACCTTTGAAGGTAGGCAGAGAGTCAAGTGATTACTTTCAGTCAACGAACAGTATGTTGGAAGGAAAAAGAGCCATAGAGTACTGCATCAGTGAGATTTTGAACAACCCAATGATTTCCATTCAAGGGAATGGGCTCCAACCTGTTCTGGTGTTCTCAACACTCCCTCCTTATGCAAGGTATGGATGTCACAATTTTCCCAGCATAAGCTCAGTTGAAACTCTCTAATGGCATCTACGTTGGCCCTATTTTCTACATAGGCATACAGGGATGTCTTCATAATTTGCAGAAGTCTGGGGTTACTGCCAAGGGCAATGATCCAACTCCACAGGCAAGGGAAATAGATAATCTATTTCGGTTTCTGAATCAGCATTGCATCCAGTAACACCTGAGCAGTGAAAATCCTGTGGCGTCTTCATTCAAGAGCCAGGAAATTCCACGTGTTTGTGGAATCAAGTTCTCTCCTAAGTGGAGTGACTGTTTATTGTTAAGTATCCATGAACGGCAATCTGCAGTCAAATAGCAGCCAGGCAGTCACATGTTCACTGTGGATCTACGCCCCAGTGGCTCCAGCTCTGAACCAACTGCTCAGGAGTTATATGATAACTAATTCACCGGGTCCTATGTCTCCATGAAATTCTACATGTAGTTGTGGTTCACTGGTTTAGTGACGTGAATGAAGGGAATTTAGTGCACTTCAAATCTCTCATTACACCTTAATTAGGACCCCAGCTAGAAATATCAATGTTTGAACAACTGTAGCAGACAAGGTTTCTTTTCTTTCTTTAATCACATATTGTAAAGCAGATTGAAGTAGTTTATCAATGTTTTCTTCTTTTGTTTTTCTCCATTGAGAATCTATAACCAAATAGATTAACATAAAAACTAACTCTGTGGTCTTTCAGTTTTAATCCTTAGCTCAGTCAGCAACTCTTAGTCAGATAAATAAATGGTAACAGTTATTATAGAAAATATGTTATTAAGAATCAGCAATTTCATAATTGGTTTTATTGTCTTTTGATTCTGTTTTTATATTTTTTAAACAGAAATCATGCCACTGAAACAAATCATACCATTTTTGTGTTTGTCAGTAAATTTCCAGATTTTAAAAAATTCCATGTTCATTTTGATCTTAAAAACTTGTCCTAGAACCACCAATTACCAGCGTTCTTAACTTGGGACACCTGTGCAAACTCCTCTGTGATAAAGCTTTATTGTAGAAAACTCATTTTAATTCAGGTAGCATGTATACCATAAATAATTTTAAAATTAGTTTGTAAGTGTCAGTATAGCAACAATCTGTAGCAAACTAGGGGAAACACCTCATTTTACTTATTTTAATACTTACCTTCCAACAAATAAGATTACAATATATTTCTAATGAAAACAAAATACGATTAAACTATGACTTTAAAAATCCACCTTTAAATCAAAGAAAGAAGACAAACAATACTAAAATTTAATCTCTCCTTTGGGGCAGGAGACAGCTTACAGGTCTAGTCAGCTAAATGACAGAAAAGATCATGTGACGGGGATCTAAAAACTAATTAATCTCCATAAAGCTGTAAGTGAGGTAGGTAGGATGACTTGAAATCTGATTACATTATTGCATTTAAGGGAAGAAAATGCAGCATGTATTTTTCATGTTGATTTTAACCACCTGAGCCCTTAATGACGTTTTGTACCTTGGAAGAAAACTCATCTTTCATCCATATTTTAAAAGAACTACAAAGATGCTACTATCAATAGTACTTGATTTACGCCTTTGGTATAAATACTATGAAAATGAATCATGTTGGATGCCCATATAAAGTTTTTCAGGAATAAGTGATTGTTTGAAAAGTAGATTCACTGTAAAAAGCTAGCCATAAATCCAAAGTTTAAAAGAAATTGACAGAGATATTTAAAGGAAATAAACATTTTCTCATTTCCACTCCTACCTCCATAAAAAGCACATAATTAGGTAGTATATTTGGCTATTGAACACTTACGGGATGCATTTTTATTAGTTCTAAAGTTAAAATCCTATTCAAAATAATTCCAAAAATTGATTAAAATATGGTATTCTCAATAGCTTCCATTATTATAGGCATACACAACTTATGTAAACATTGTGAATGTTAGGAGGATTCATTCAGAACTCCATGAAATTGTCCTGAATATTTCACATCTAATTCTTTTTCCAGTGTTTTAATATTTAAGTAAAAAAGATAATGGTTCTTGGAACTCTCCTTTATCTGCAAGAGAAGAACAAGGACTCTAGAATAATAATTTGAAGCATTACATTGGAATAGCCTAAAAATAATCCTTATTAGATAGCAATGAGCCCTGAAGGGAGAGAAAGCATGTGTATGTGTGTATGTGTGTGTGTTTGTGTGTATATTGTGTGTGTGAGTTTATGTGTATGTCAGAGAGATAAGAGAGAGATAGAGATTTGGCATTCTAGTAATAAACATTATTAATCACAGATTATATAAATCATAGTATGCAAAAATATAATTTAAGAAAACATTGAAAGTGTTATATCTGAGTAGAAACTCAAGCCAGAGAAAAATATTGCTGGCAGGTAATTCATTGTATACTGACACACAGGGAAGATGACATAATATAGTCTATAATTTGTTTTATGAAAATGATATTTATTTTTCCCATAATATTAATGAATGTGTAAGGAGACTAGATCATAAAAATAGAGTACTTCTCACTGAAGATCTGAAAGCACTTTGTAGATGAAGGCTTTTTTTCTGTTGTATTTAACATGAGCAAACTTTTCATGATTTAGGGTGTATTCACTATTTTAGGGCAAAAGTGTTATTTTTCATTTTGGAAAAAAGAATAAAGGCCTCTCATTTTTTCCCAATCTGCAAACTTAAAAGAATCTCAAGGGTGGTGTAATTTGAGAGTCAAAAGACAAGACTTTTTCTCCTTTAATTACTCTTTTCTCTACTCCCCTTAAGGTGAATGTGCAGGCATACAGATAGGTGCATACCCAGAGACACACTCCTGTGCAGAGTCAGACGAGGAGAGGCTGGAAGTCTCCAGAGGTTGGTGAACTGGGCAAAGTGAGAGAAAACCCACAGCATATCTTGTCAGGAAGGGGAGCCACTCCATCTTTTCTGACCTCTGCCTTCACACCCATCTAATCTCTTCTGTATCCCTTCCTATTATCCTCTATCTTTCCACTTTGCCCTTTAGATACAGAGTATGGAAAACATTTTCCCTGACCTGAATAAGCATTCACCAGAAGTTACTTCCTGAGGTCAGTGAATATTTTTAGACCTTAAAAAGCACTGTTATTGTAACTTTCTGACTATGACTGATGATACCAGTTAAAATATTATCACAATTATTTAGGATTAAGTTCCTACTACATACAGGCCTGTATTTCCAATCATTGATGATTTAAAGCATTAAGAGATAATAACTCTTACCAACAAGTAACTAGTAAATTTCCATGGCTTCCTCCTAAAAGGAGGTAAAACAAAAACTGTGACACTACAGGGTATTCTAAAAGTTTGTGCCAATAATTTATAAAATGTTCTATGTGTGAAATAATTTAGAGAAACAAAAACTTCTTTTAAAATTATTCTAAAGAAATTTTAATGGGATACAAGGGTATAACTGAGGTATAAGACATCATTCTGAAGTCAAATGCTAAATTCTAACCAGAATTGTGCACTATCATATAATGAATCACAAATGCCTGATCATTTCCATCAACTGTGTACTGCAGAAAAATTTTATGAGCCTATACACAGTCAACTCACTGCCCTTACATAATCAAATAGACAAAGCTTGTCACTCAAAGTTTTAAAAAAAGAGATGAAAAGGAAAAAAAGAAAATGGAGCATTCAAAAAAAGAGCTGATGTAATTCTCAACTCTGATGCCTTTCTCTCCACTTTGACCTTTATTTGTGATATTACAGAACTGCTCAGCCATTTTAGAAATTCTGAGATCCAAAATGTGTCAACAATATAACATACTTTATTTAGCTGCTTTAAAGTGCACCCTCAAAGGCTTGCTTTTTTAAAGCAATAATTTGTATACATGGCAAAATTGTCAACCTTTCTGTGATCTTGAACCACATTTTGTTTGGGTTGTGAAATATAGATTTCTTCTCTTTCTTTTTTTCTTTTATTTCCTTTCTGTCTAACAAGATATTTCCTAACACATCTAAATTTTGTATGTAAACTGAGATTTGGTTTGACAATTGAAAGACAGATTTGTGAACCACCAATACTCCTAATTGGAAGTTTGATTTGAGTGTGTATTTATTTATGTACTTATTTACTTATTTCTTCATTTATTCATTTACTTATGGATAGAACATTAGATAAACATTCATTTGAAAATACTTTAATGAGAAAGATGGTGAACAAATTCTCCTTTAATATGAAAGCCACTTCAACTATTAATCATGATTACAGAAAACTCCCATTGTGACAGAATATTATTTAACTTCCAAAAACTAGAGGCAGTAACAGCACACATTTTTTAAGCTTCACTATGGCAATAATTTTGTGTAATGAAATATTATACAACCTAATCTTTGAAAGAGCTTAAATTACCAATCAAATATACATAACCTATTTCATTTGTTAGGGTCTTGATTTTATATATTATTTTGGCTTTGTTTTAACAAGTACACTTGGCCATAATGAAAATAAACCTGCTGAAGTCTCCGAGGTCTGAAACAAGATATAACACATTTCTGCACCACGGGGTGGGCTCATGGGAGACCTTCTGAGAAAATGCATGCCCACTGAGCATGCCCAGACTATTAAAATGAATTGACATGTTAATGCTGACAGAAAAAGAGCACAAGAGAGCTTGCTAAATTACTGCTCAGTCAGGAACTAGGAATTCCTGAGTGGCTAAGCCCGGAGCAAAACCCACAGCAAGCACAACAACAAGAAGAAAACTTTATTGTCAAATGGTCCCAAACAAACAAACACTAACAGGGCTGTCATGTTAGTAATCCACCTACCCATAAATCATATGGATTTTAATCATACCTGCCACCTTAGCTGCTTCTCCCCAGAGAAATTGTTTTCTTTTTGCTCCCTCCTTCATTTGCTTTCAATTATCTGGAAGCTGTTTCTCGTGTTTATTTATTTATCCAAAGTTCACATACAGTATGCATGCACAAATTTTCTCCAGGGGTCTGAGACCAGGCAGATCATATACAAGGATGTGTGAAGCAGCTAACAGCTCAGATGAATGTACTCCATCTCAGAAACCTGCTTTGGACCAGGATGACAAGGAAAGAGGAGGACAGAAAGTAATTCCTGTGTGTACAATGATTGATTATGGCTTAATATGTAGGCATTTCACCTTAAGACCACTTGGTAGACTTAATGAATGATGGAAGAGGAAGTCCACCTGGTTTTTGATAAGCAAGGAAGAAAAAACTGCTTTTGCACATTTAAGTTATTAGCTGTATCTTCTACAGAGGTGGAATAAAGTTTATTCTCTTTTAAATGCATGTATTTGATCAATCTACTTCCTGCATCTAATAATTGCTCAAAATCTCAGATGTTAAGGCGAACACAAATGACTTTCAGAATTGGACAGACAGAGAGGAAGAGAAAGGAAACTGCATGTTTCATGTGAAATTATCCAGTCCTGCCATCATGTTGTCTTACTCCCATGAACAACTTCAGAAAGTAATGCCAATTTGGCTACTCAGGAAATAAGTAGTGCACTGTTCATGACCTTTCTTCAGCTCCAGGAGGTAAAAGAGTAGCATAGATGCATCATGACGTCCACATCTTTTAGACACAAAAATCATTTTCATGAAGCAAAAGTAGGTCGTAAATAGATGTTAGGGGAAATTCAACAGAGAACTTTCACTTTATTGTATCTGTCAGATTAAAGGGTTTTTGTTGTATGTGTGTGTGTGCGTGTGTGTATTTGCAAGTTATGATGCCTTTTATTCATATTCTGATCTATACTTGCCATGCTGTGTATTAGCTCCATCTCTAAATATGATCTGTTTAGAACACCCAGAGAAATTAAAAGGATCACATGGAGTTTGACATTTCACAAAATGAAAGAATAATGGATTTATTATATTGTACTTTTTTTCCTTTTAATAAAAATGTCTGTCTGACCCTTGGGAAGCTTGGCTGAAAGTTTAGAAGGCTGAATCATTTTTCTTCTTCTTTATACTAAAACAATATAAGAATATGATTTCTTCAGTTTCACCTTTCTTTTGATATTTTGGTAAATTTGAGTTATCATTTACACTCATAAATCATAAACTAAAAAATCTACATTTATCCTTAAGTAATTTCTGTCTTATATTGACTTAGAATGTTATATTCATATGCCCAGATAATCAAATCCCCCTACTTTATTTGCTTTTACATTTTTCTTCCTATGACTGTGATTATGGACATGCCACAGAATACAAGAAATATTTTGCCTTTGACCTCAAGTCTTAACAGATAAATAATCTGTATCATATTGAATACAAAATTTTAGTCTTCCAAACTTAAGTAAATATTTATGAGTGGAATATAAATCATACTTCATAGACATTTTATTTTATATATCAATCTTTTGGAGTTTGTTACCATTATCATATATTTACTCTTCCTTGAGTTTGTTACCATTATCATATATTTACTCTTCCTTTAAAAATTATGTTTATTAATCTATTCAACAATTACTTATTGAACACCTAATATGTATCAGGTAGACACCATATCACAGTGTTTTAGGTGAGATATCTCTTAATTGGTACATAGCACAGAGCTCTGTCTCATTTCAAAAATAGAACATCAAAGTCTAAAATTAGATCATACCTGTACATGATTTGGATGCCTTAAAATATCCAAAAGATGACCATAACTTTATACCAATAAAAAAATGCCCAATAGGATTTTGGTTGTTCAAGTTTCTATCGATCTATCTACATCTTATGAGTGAGAAGAAAAGGTAGCCTAATACAGGATATAGAGTGGCACAGAATTGTAAGAATCCCCATATAGACTGAGAGGGAAGAGTCAGAGAGGTTTAATGAATTTAGGAGAATGTGAAAAGGGAAGAGAAAATTTCAAGAAAGAGAATCCAATGCTGTCAAAATGTCAAGAAATGTCAACTAAAAAGAGGCTTTGGTTTAGTAAAAAGAGGTCATTGTTGATGTTGCAGGCCTGGTAGAGTGGAAGCCAGATTGCAGTGACTCTAGAAATAAATAGAATAAGGAAATGAAAAGCCAACCAAGGCAGAAAATTTTAAAGAATATTTGCAGTGAGGAGGAGATAAAGCTGTAGCTGGAACAAAGATCTGAGGTGGATGGCGACAAGTGTTCAGGGCACCACACCACAACTACTTACAGCACAGTCTGTGTCTGGCTATCTCTGGAGTTGTGCAGTGCACAGACAGTGCAGCTTTATAAGGTGGCCCTGTTATTATTTATTCATTTATTTACTCATATTCAAAATAACAAAACTTTGAGAGAGATTTTGGTATGTTTAAGTGCTTATGCAAAGTGGCCAATAGTGAAAAAATGGCTAGAGATATGAGGAAAGAAAGAGAGATTCAGAACTAGTGTAAAGAGGGATTGGCCACAGAAGCACGATGGGGTATCTCTTTTTTATTTAGGTAAGTGTGAATTCAGATCAGTTGTGTCACCTGCAGTTCTTCCATGGATGTACACGTGGCCAGGGTACATAAAACAGCCCTGCCAAACCCTCACCAAGTCACTTTTCACCATTATAAATTTTATTGTTTATACCATCAGCATGTGACATTACTTATTTGAAGTAGAAAAAAGAAACTCTATTTTTCACTACTGTTCTCCTAGCTCCCAGAATACTGCCCATAGAAGGTGCTCAATAAATATTTATAGATTTTTTTTTACCAATTTCATAATACAATTATTTGTAAAATTGTGATATGTTCTTGAAGAAGACACTATTGTTTGTCCAGGCAACAGCAAATTCCCCTTTTTCCTCATGTTGTTGGATCTCAATTTTATTAAAGTGTGTCCACTTCTTCTCCAGCAACTCAGGAGAATCATAGTTGGTCTTATCAGGTTGTGACTGTTTTATTGGTCTGCTTGCCGGGGAATAATTTTATGATCGGCCTGTGACACAGGATGGGCCACTGTGATATATGAAAGGATTATCTTGGGGGACTCTGGGAAATGTTTCCTTACTGATAAAAAGAAACGTTAAAAAGAAATAGTTTCTTACTTTCTGCTCTACATCATTTTATCTTTATTTTATACCTGGATCTAGGGCATCCATCTTATAAGCATGAACAGAGCCAGTGTAAAGAATAAACTAACTTGCTTAGTAGAGAAGAAAGATTTGGGTCATTGAACAAGTTAACCTTGACTTTCATTTAACTCAAGAATCTGAGTTCCAATCCTACTCCATGAAGTGTCAGGGGACAGTGGAGATGATTGGCATAACCTCTAATTTCAGAAACTTACAAACTCCTGGCCTTGAAGACAACATGTCCATGTATAGGTAAGAGGACACAAAAAGACATTAACAAACAAACAAGTATTTTTTATCTGAGGATAGGACCACATAGAATTTGATTAAAAATGTTGAAAGAATTCATGTTCATGTGACGAAAAGACTCATGGCAGCTTGCTTATGCAAAATCAGCATCATAGAGAGATTTCTAGCAAGACGGTTCTTATATAATGTAACATTATCTTGGTACTGATGTTCTATCACCTTGTACATATTCCATTAATTAGAAGCAAATTACAGCCCCTACTCACAATCTAAGGGAAGGGATTATACAGGGGCATGAAAGCGAAGACCTTCAGGGCCATTTTAGCTTCTGTCTACTGCAGTCTACTCTCTAGCCAACAATGATTAATGTCTCTCCCGCATGCAAAATAAAATCACCCCTTCCCAAATTTCCTGAGTCTCATCCCATTATAGAACCAGCTCAACATTCAAAATCTCATCATTTAAATCAGGTCTAGGTAAAAATGAGGTTTCTGGCAATAATCTGTTAAGTATAGCTAGCTCCTGAGGCACGATTCCTCTCCATCTGTGATCCTGTGAAACTAAAGACACAAGTTATCTGCCTTCAACAAACTCAATATAAATTCATGGGACAGACCAAAAATAACATCTATAGACAGTCCAGTTCAAAAAGGGGGGGAAATGAAAGATAAAAGGAAGTCACTGCTCCATGGCAGCTGTGAAATCCAGCCAGGCAAAAGTTTGATTTCTTGAAGAGGTTTCAAGACCTAAGGATAATTCCATGCGGCTCTAGGCTCCGCCCTCTTGGTTCTGGGTTCTGCTTTCTGAGTCACTCTTCCTTTGTCATAAAAGGTAGCAGCTGAGTAGTTTTATCAGTGTTTCCTGCCAGTAGAATTTTGGGAGTTTGACAGCCTCCTTTCACATGTACTGTGTTCTTTTTAGTCCAAGCTGGTAGCGCCTTCATTGAAACAATTATCTCAAGTGCTTTGTGGGTCTCCCGTGGATTTTAAAGGGGTTCACTCCATTAGACAAAAGCCAGGCCCACAGATCTTTTTGAGTAAATCCCTTCTCTTCCTTGGCATCCTGCTAAAATGACTGAAGCACACCACCATTTACTCAGTGGAATCTTTACGGTTTGACTGAGAGAATCTGTGAGGCACAACCTTAATCTCTTGAAAGACCCCTTTGCGTTACTGAATACTCCAACCTTTTAATCTTTCTGAGGCTTTAGTAAAAGATTGTAGAGTCATATCCTCTGCTTTCTCTCCAGAGCAAGCTTTCTTGACAGCGAATCCCTTAATTTTAATTTTTTTTTTTTTTTTTTTTTTGCCATCTGGAGAGACTGAGAATTTTCAAAATCATCAAGTCCTGGTTCCTTTTTTTAGTAGTTCTGTCCTCAATTTATCTCTCTTCTCTCACATTTTACTATAATCAGCAAGAATAAACAAGGCAGCACCTTCAACACTTAGCTTGGAAATCAGCTATATGACCACATGCATCACTAACGAGTTCTGCTTTCTGTGTAACCGTAGGAGACAATTTTGCTAATTTTTCTGCCACTCTATGACAAAGATCCCTCTTCCTCCAATTTCAAATAACATTCTCATCATTTCATTTTTCACTTCTCATTGACAGTGTCCTTAACATCCAGGTTTCTGCTAACAATCTGTTCAAGGCTATCTAGGCTTTTCTTTTCTTTTTTTTTGAGATGGAGTCTCACTCTGACTGTCACCCAGGCTGGAGTGCAATGGCGCAATCTCCGCTCACTGCAACCTCTGCCTCCTGGGTTCAAGCGATTCTTCTGCCTCAGCCTCCCGAAGAGCTGGGACTGTAGGCACGCGCCACCATGCCTGACTAATTTTTTGTATTTTAGTAAAGACGGGGTTTTACTAGATTGCCCAGGCTGGTCTTGAATTCCTGAGCTAAAGCAATACACCCGCCTCGGCCTCCCAAAGTGCTGGGATTACAGCCGTGAGCCACTGCACCTGGCCCTATATAGGCATTTCCTATTTTGTCAAAATTTCTCCTGCCTGCACCCATGGCCCGGTGTCAAAGATACTCTCAGATTTTTCGGTATTTGTTTTCTATACTATGTAACAAATTTTCACAACCTTTGTGTCTTAAAACACGTATGTATTAACTCACAGTTTCTGCAGGACAGGAGTCCTGGCACACCTTGGCAGAGTCCTCTGCTAAGGACTACAGTCAAGGTATTGGCTGGGACTGGGATTCTCATCTGGAGGCTTGACAGAGGAAGAATCAGCTTCCAAGTCACTCAGATTGCTGGCAGAATTCATTTTCTGGTAGCTACAAGGCTGAAGGAGCTGGCCATTTCCTGGAGGCCTCCCTCAGCTCCTTACCCTATCTGGGCCTCCTAACATGGCCACTTCACTTTTTCAAAGTCAATAAGAGAGACAGAAAATCTCTAGAACAAGACAGGTTATTTTACCATGTGACATAATTATGAAGTGACAAAGTAACTCCTATCACCTTTGCCATATTCTATACATTAGAATCAAGTCAAATTTCCCACTCAAGGGGAGAGTATGATACAAAGGGGTAATATAGAAAGGTGAGTGTTAGCAGCTGAATAATGCCCTCTTCCCTGCAACCTGCAAATTTATATGTCAAAGCCGTAACCCTCTGTACCTCAGAATGTGACTGTATTTGGAGATAAGTTGCCATCGTCTGAATGTTTGCATACTCACAAAATTCATATATTGAAACCTACTCACCAAGGTGATCATATTAGGCGGTGGGACCTTTGGGAGATGATTAGGTCACAAGGGCTCTGCTCTTGTGAATGAGATTGCTGTCCTGACAAAAGGGACCACAGAGAGATGCCTTGCCCTTTTACCTTGTGAGGACACATGAGAAGGCATCATCTTTGAAGCAGATTGAGTCCTCGCTAGATGCTGACTCTGCTGAGGCCTTCATTTGGGACTTCCCAGTGTCTAGAATTATGAGCAATAAGTTTCTGCTGTTTATAAATTATCCAGTCTAAGGTATTTTGTTATATTAGCTTAATCAAATTCAGACATAAGGTCTTCAAAGGGACAATTAAGTTAAAATGGGGTCATTCGGGCAGACCCTAATGCAATATGACGGTGCTCTTATAAGAAAATTTAAGAGACAGACAAGTGCAGAAGGAAGACCATGTGAAGACACAGAGAGAAGGTGGCCATCAACAGACCAAGGAGAGAGGCCTTAGAAGAAGCCAACCATGTTGACACCTTGATCCCAAACTTCTAACCTCCAGAATTACAAAAAAAGCAATGTCTTTTGTTTCAGCCACCCAGTCCACAGACTGGTACTTTGTAGGGTCATTGGGGTCACTTTTGACTCTACTCACCACAAGTAAGGATATTATTGGTGGTTTTAAGATAATATCCTAAGAAATTCTTGGAATTTTTATGAGGTACTCAGAAGGCCCTCAGGAAGAGTGGGTGAGAGGAGTTAACAAATGAGACCCCAGGGCTTCCAATTTCACCTCAATGAATGAGTTCCATTTTAATCTCTTCTATTTATTGGAATTTCTATCTAGTGAGAACTTTCCAAATTCAAAGAATCTCTATAGTCTTTTCTGATGTGTCCCATTTCAGGAATATATGGCTCTTAGAAACTTTATCAATTGTTAAAATAGCCCTGGACTCGTATTTAGAGCTGACTTCTGATACCCAACCTTATAGAATCAGCTTGTAAAACTTGAACAAGTCTCCTAAACACTCTAGACTTTTTGTTTCTTCAATCATAAAATTGTGAGTTTGAACAAAATTATTCTAAATTTCTTTCCATTTTTCAGTAAATTATAGCACTTTTCACATTTTGTTTTTAATCATTTTACTTCTACTCTTAGAGAGGCAGGATAGTTCTATATTATTAAAAGGTTGTTTTGCTTGATTAATAATAAGTATTTCTGAGAATTAAAAACAAAACATATTAAAAGTAATGCATAAATTTGTACTGAAAAAGAATTTGACACTATTTCTCCAGAATTAGCAAGATGTATGAGATTTGTGTTTTGGGCATTGATTGCAGTTCTTATTCTCAATTATGTATCTTTGGGAAAGGAAATTAATAGATTGGCTATTTTCATAAGTTCTATCCGTGGAGAAGTATCAAAGACAATTTTAAGAGAAAATACCTTCTATCTTAAACCACAATAGTTTTTACCTTTGTGTTTTCAGAGATGAATTTAATATTTCTGTGATGTTTCTTTGATGTCTTTAAAAGCAAGCGGCAAATTAGAAAGTGAAAATGAACTTCTTTTGGTTAAATTCCAAAGACCTCATCTGTAATTTTATTGCTTTTAGCCTTTTCACTGACTGGTATGGGAGTTTGAATCAGTGCATAATTCTTTTCTCTCACACCTGTCATCTGAACTTACTGCCGTAGTTAAAAATTTATCATTTTGTTTTAGACTGTCAAAACTCAGCCCAGAAATAAAACACACATTTACCTTCACTCACCATAACACAGTATTTATTTCCTTTAGGCAATGGCTCCAAATTTGAGGTTTGCATAAAGTAAAAAACTTCCAAATGTTCTTTTAATTTTCTGTTGATATCTATTTTGGTTCTTTTGTCTTCAGTTTCAACAATGAAGGTCCCAGAACAGAACTGATATTAATAATTAAAAGGCTAAGTTTCTAAACCTATACTAGGCTAGCAAGAGATGTTACATTCAAATAAGTTCTCTGATGTATGGGTGACAGGCAGGGACTAAATTGGCAGTATTTGCTGAATTCTGTAAGCCCATAGGGGCAGGATTCCACCTGCTTGGGATCTTCTACTGGAGTAAACTAAGGGACTAGGCTTTATAAAATGAAATGGGCTGCGAAGGAACAGCCAAAGTGATGGCAGATTTTGCGTTCAGTGACTGTATGGTTTTCATTATCTTGTTCTCAAGGAAGAATTCATCCAAAGAACAACCAAATGAAAGCAATGTGTAAACCACGTCAACCCATCCTTGGATGGATGTGCCACATTTGCTCCATTATCTAGTGGTGATTGTATAAAGGTAGGGAAAAGGGAGAGGAAGTGGGAAAAATGAAGGTAGTACAAAAAGAAGGTGCAGAAGGAGCAAGAAAAAAGAAATGTGTCAGCCACTCAGCTGTCCCATTATGTAGCTTCCCACACTCACCAAAGATGTAATTCATCCTGCAGGTGCAAACATTGTTGGCTTTCTCATGGACCCTTGACGGATGGACTGGATGCATGTTTCCTTACCCCAGATGCTCTTTAGCAACACGGCAATGAGATAGGGGATTGTGTGCACCTGAATCAGCACATTCACTGAGTCTTATTTGTCTTGTTTCTTAAAGAACCAGTAGTGTTGTGCACAGAGCGACAATAACTAGGCAAAGGAATCGTTTTTAAATATAAAAAATGGCCAATGTAAACACTTTGGTGAGTCACTTCTTTATAACTGCCTCTAAGATAAATATGTCATTACTACCCTGGTAATCATCACCCACAGACTTATTAGTGGAAGATTATCAGAGTATATGACAGCATTGGACCCTGTAATAAAATTCATCCTCATGTTTTCTACAAGATTTTCAAAATTTAAAGATGAATTTTCTAGTATAAACTGAGAGAAAACTAGATTTTCAAGTTATCTGAACAGATAACATATTAGAAGTGGGAAGATTCCTGCTCTATGAATCAGTTTTCCTCCCCTCCCAGCTCATTTGTTCCCACCAACTTTGAAGATTCCAAAATCCCAAACAAAACTGATTCTTTTCTGGTCGAAGTTCCATTGACTCTTGGCAAAATGTAACTTCCTGGTTCAAAGAAAAAAAAGCTTGTAAAAAAAAAAACTCACAGAGCTTCTTAGACATCAAATGGGTCTTATGAAACCACATTTTGATGAGCTAAGTGTAAATGAATCAGAAACACATGGATTAAATTTCCCTTGAAATACACATGGGTTTGAAAATTAAGGAAAAAGTGTTTAGCCAAATGTGTTTTGGGTTTCCTTGAACTGAAAACATTTGAAAAAAAAAAAAAGTCAAGGCATTTGCTAAACCCTAATACACTGTTGTGTTTGCTCAACCCTCCTTCAAATCAACTAAATTTCCATGAGGCTTCCTCCATTCCCCTGTGGTTTGTTTTGTCACCTCTGACTTGACACTTCACAGACTAAACTCAAGTTCCATTAAAAAAAAAATAGACCATTGCTCATCTACTTAAATATGAGGGAGCTATTAAAACACCCAGCGGATCAGAAACATTAAGGGATAGAAATCATCCGTTAGGTCATGATTTCTGTCCTGAGGGTTGGAACACATGCACTCACAGCTCTCTAGTGCTTTATCCAGTGTAGTTTTTAATGTCTCAAGTGACAGGATTTCCACCAGCTCCCTTGGGAGAATACTGTGTATTCTAATAGATTTTGCATTAGGAACTGTTCCTAAGTCTATACCAGACACACAGTGGGATGTCTGGGGCAGGGGGGAGGAATGATGGGTAATTAACTCTTTCACTACTGCCTAATAATCACCTATAGCATGTTCAGCAACTTTAGCAACTTAGTACTAAAGAATGTGCTATGTGTGTGTGAGTTTCCATTAAAAGAACATTTGGTTAATGGTGTAAAATTGTGCCAATTTCAATGCAAAGTAAGGCTTCACAATGAACAGAACTGTCACAACAAAACTGTGGTAAGTCATAGATATATTATCTTACCCACTATTTCTTAAAATACATGACTTTGAAAGTCTTATGATTTTCATTGATAGGGAAATTTCTAACTAGCACTGATCTGAATCTTAAAGCTCATAGTACTTGTATATGCATTCTATTACATATCTTCTCCCTAAATCACCTTCCTTCTGCTGCCAATATATTTTCTTTAAACCACTTTGCAGCAAATGGACTTATTTCCCATTTCTGCCACTCTTTAGGAAAGTAACACATTTGTAAGAAAATAATTGTTTGTCTTCTAGATAGAGAACAAAACCTAGTTTTCCATTTGACTAACATGTTTTTAGAGGTCCTACGACAGAGTTTACATTTAATATGCTCCACTTCTCATTCTACTTACAAATGAATTATAAGGCACATAATGACTTACATGGCCTGTCATACTGCTACTATGCTGACCTTTTCAAGATTCTGCACTGTGAACAGCTGACAGGCACACCTCTTCCTTGCCAGTTACTGCAAACTGTAAAACTTACCCAATGGAGTGGCAGCAAGAATCAGGTCAGAAGAAATGGGAAGTAACACGACCCTCTTGAGTTCTCTTTTTAATTTATCTTGGCTATGGAGTAGCTTTTTTATGTTTCACTCAACCTTGTCATTCCTATTAAAATGACCTTTTATTCCCCTGCCCTGTTCCTTACATTATCTTGCCCCTCTCTATGCTGGAATCTGTGGCAGTCACACAAAATGAGGTCCCTGTTGGGGTATGGAGTTGAGACACTGGTATCCAACTAGCTCTGTCTCTCTGTTTTTTGTTTTTGTTTTACCAATTTTAAGATTTGGGAAGGGAAAGCAGGAATTGATTTGAATAAGCATTTTTGCTGTTGCTATACTTACCCACTTGCTTAAAGATAGTTTAAATAATATTTAAATCTGAGGAGCTGCCTTTCGATTACTGTATCCTTTACCTAATGATACTTATTATAGCAAATAGAACAGGGTCATTTTTCTCCCTCAATTACAACAAAATGTGAAGTTGCTTTGCCCAGACTTATATATCATTGTTAGAGATTTGGCTTACCATGATTTTGTCCAGCAACAACAGATCTAGCATTCGTTTTTTCTTTGATCTCATAAGTCAATCCTTGTGACCCTTTTAATGCTCTTCTCTGAATTTCTTCTAATGGTTCCTTTCCCTCCCTTGCTTAAACAAATTGCTGTAAATATTTAACAATTTCTAAATTTTGTTTTCAAAAGTGGATATTGCACTTTTTAATATTTGTGCTGGTTTGAATTCACATTAAGTTTTGCAAAGCACAGACTAAAACACACATACGTTATTTCCAGTTGGTAGCAACGAGGACCAAAAAGGGGAGGGGGAACCTATTGTTTATTTCTCTTCCTCGAAAGTCATTTGATATTGATGTGATTCCAAGCAAAGAGTATGAACAATATTTTGAATCTAGTTATTGAGTTCTGTATTCTATTCTGGATTTGTTAAGTTTCTGAGTAAAGGAGGATTCATTTTATCATCTAGAAAAATGCTTTAAATTAGGTTTCATGTTCAAAAAGACAGAAATAATTGACTCAGTTCTTCACAAAGAGTTAAATTTTGAGATTATGGTAAGTATATGATGCATACTGCCATATTATGCCACTAGCTTGTTTTTTTTGATTATTGGCAAAAGTGATATTAGATTCAGTAATGCATACAGTGTGCTGCCTTTGGCTTACACAAACTTAGTAAAGTCTAAAAATCTATCAGAAGGAGCTGTTGGCAAGGCTGTGCTCAACTAAGTGTGCATATTTATTTTTCTACTTCTTATATAATGGATCCTTTAAATAAAAGTCAGTAAGTAGCTCATCTTATTAAGCACATCAAATAAGTTATTGTCTGAACAGGAAATCAAATTCAAGATTTGTTTCTTTAAAGTGATTTTATTCTATCTTACAAATACATGTTATTTCAAAAAGAGATATTAATAAATCCTTGAAAGCCAACATTTTCTATGCCGTGATCATTCCATAGACATTGAGAAAAAAAAGAGAAAATATTTATAAAGCATTTAGTGATGAGTAATTCACAAGGAAATAATTATAAATACAAGTCAAACAAATTGGCAATTGTTTGAATTTCAAATTAGAAATCACATGGAATGAAGCATTGCTCTGATTTGCTTTAAGAGCATTTTAGGGAGAACTCTTCAAACCTACATTAGGGAGACTCACATGGAGGTCTAGCTGATAGAACATTAGTCTGAGAGTCTGGATTTCATAAAGTCTTTCTTGGCTCTATCAGGCCTCGCTGTGTGGCCTGGTAGAATTTACTCTGGATTTTCTGTTTCAGTTTCCTCATCAATGCAGCTGGAAATAAAAAGAAAGAAAGAAAGAAAAACGTTTAAGATATTAATAGTCAAGCTCGCTAAACATTTATTAGGACCAAACCTTATTTTTTGCAACACACGTGCTTTCTCTAAAGTCACTGTTATTCCTCATGTACTCATATCTGCTCACCTTCTCAATTCTATATAGTTCTGAGGCAATTATGAGGATCATGCATGTCTACCTAAGAGAAAAGAAAATTCAATTGAAGAGATGACAGGATTGACCCAGGGCCACTGTGAATATCAGAACAACTGGATAATGCCTCATTTATAGCAGTGCTCAACAAACAGTTCTTAATGTGATCCTATGATGCTCAACCCAGATTAGTCACAGACGGACATTCCTTGCTTATTAACTCCTTAATTGACACTGTCAGCAACATCTGCTTGTTTTCTCCTATATGTAGCATCAGATAGCAAAAAGGTAGAGCTTTTAGGTCTCCTCTAAATAGGAAAGCTTAAAAACCACAAAATACTCAGACTTAATGCTTAGTTGCATTTCAGCCAATGAATGAAGAACAGTGAGTGGCTAGGGAAGGAGACAGGTTAGACTATGTGAAGAGAATCATGCCAACCCTAAATTAATTTGAAATTTGGTATTTGCCACACACAAGCAAACCAATATTAAAATATATTAACATGAAAAATGCATGAATGACAAATGTAATTTGTGATCATTCTTTTTTCTTTCTTCTAGACAGTCTTGCTCTATCACCCAGGCTGGAGTACAGTGGTGTGATCATACTGCAGCCTCAGCCTCCAGGCTCAAGTGACTCTCCCACCTCAGCCCACCGAGTAGATAGAACCACAGGGTCACACTAACACACCCAGATAAATTTTGTTTTTAAGAGATAGGGGTTATCCTATGTTGCCCAGGCTGGTCTCAAACTCTTGAGCTGAAGCAATTCTCTTGCCTTGCCTCAGCTTCCCAAAGTGCTGGGATTAGAGGCATGAGCTACCGCACCCAAACTGTGCTCATGCATGTTTCAGTTAATCTATGCACAGACAGTAAGAAAGAATAGTGACTTTTATGTAGTGGGGATAATATCATCAGATTTACTTGGGTACCCAAAGCTGACACTCTTTGTCTCCATTCCCGTTAGCCTTGTCCTAGTTTTTTTCTTTCTTTCTTTCTTTCTTTTTCTTTTTTTCTTTTCTTTTTTTTTTTTTGAGACAGAGTCTTGCTCTGTCATTCAGGATGGAGTGCAGTGGTGTGATCTCAGCTCACTGCAACCTCTGCCTACCAGGTTCAAGCAATTCTTCTGCCTCAGCCTCCCAAGTAGCTGGGATTACAGGTGCGCACCAACATGCCTGGCTAATTTTTTTTTTTTTTTGTATTTTTGGTAGAGATGGTGTTTTACCATGTTGACCAGGCTGATCTCAAACTCCTCACTTCTGGTGATTGACCTGCCTCGGCCTCCCAAAGTGCTGGGATTACAAGCATGAGCCTCTGTGCCCAGCTGGTTATTTTCAAACGATGTGTTATTATTAATAGTTGCATTCAAATAAATCAGGATGGTTTGGTAGTACTCCATGTTTTAGCCATTCAGCCACTGAGATTACATAAAGGTATAAGTGTTCTTTCTACAGAGCTTTAGTTATTTATTCCATTTTGCAAATCTAAAAATATATTTATTTTATTGCCTTGTGGACTTTTTTTACTTTTTAAATAAATAAAAGTTATTTTTTAAATAGTTTAATGACAAATTATTGAATTTTTGCTTGCCAAGAAATAGGTTAGACTTGTGCACAAAATATTAGTTGATATTTATCATCCACTATAGAGACTGTAATGTGTTTCATGAAACACATGGAAAACCAAAGTACCACTCCTTTGAATAGCTATCAGCATTCACTTCAAAAGTTAATAGTTCTTTATAGATGACTTTGGCAAAGACAATTTAAAAAATATAAGAAGGTAGGTGTACATATCACATGAAAGCAATGATTTCAATTTAGTTCAAATTAATATTTTTTATTAATTTTGCTCAGGTTTCAGACCAAATTTTCTTGTGTACATACAAAAGTGGAAATTATAGCTGCTAATGTATTGGGTCTATTAACAGAAGAACTTTGTAAATGGTGAAATGATGGTAGTTTTGTATTCTTTTGAATAGTGCCTTCAAAAAAAAAACAAACACACAAAAAAAGCTAGTTTAGGCATTGCTTCCTCTGGGAAGCCATCTTTGACTGTCTTTGGTACAAGTATATTTAGTGTGCCTTAAATATAGTACATAGGTAATAAATTCAACAAGTACTACAGTAGGATCATCCTTTATAAATATATATATGTAAAGATCTTTCAAATGGACACATTAATTTCCATAATCAGTATTTTCATCCAATTTATAACATCAAAGTTTACAGTAGTTCACTTTGCTAAAATGAATAAAAATTCAAAATAAAAATTAAAAGTTAATATTAAAAATAAAACTGTTTTCTAATTATAACATAAATATAAATATCTGTGAAGGAAATTATCATTTAAAAATACTCTTACTAAATTAAGAAACATGTGGATCAGAAATACACTGGCTATGGTGCATACATAATTTATAGTTTTGTTTCCAAGCTATGAAAATCCCCAATTGAAATAGATGAATTTGTAGTCAGAATTTACAATTTTTTAAGATTTCTACACCTTAGGACTAACTAAAATACAGATTTTTTGGATGAAGCAGATGATTAATGATAATTTTATATAAAAAAAAACATTTTTTTCATTGTCAGTCAACAAATTGACTTTGGAAATGTTTGAGCCTTTGAAAAGCTGCTTTATAAGAAGCCTAAATAGTCTAAAATAGTATTAACACTTTTATAATTTTGTATTCCTCTTAGAAATCATTTGGAAGGCCTCTCTAAAGTATATTTTAAATGAGGCCCCAGAAATGATCAGTTTTTGAATTATCAGTTTTGTAACAAAGAATAATGAAAAGCAAGCCTTGTAAACAGAAAACAATTAAAATTTATTCCTGCTATGACAAAGGGAAAACCGAGAAATTTAAACAATGAATGCTCAAATAGTGTTCAATATTTACCTTTTAAATTCTAAAATTGTCCTGCAAAATATCTTGACAACTTAATCTGACAACTTAATTTTCCTGAAAAGTGGCATCTTATAAAAATAGTTTAGCTTTGGGAAAAGCGAATACAAATGAAACAAAGGTCAGGTACTTGTGGAAATATTTAGGTGGATTCATATTCATATTTTTATTATTTTTTGTTTAATGTTATATTTTTAATGTGGCTACTAAAAATTTTTAAATTAGATATGTGGCATTACAAGGCTATAAACTGATGCTGGCATAGAACCAGTTTGCTGGTTATGTGTTACTTGATTTTTAAAATTAATACTACTTTGGTACTACATCCTGCCTGCAAACCCCACAATTCACTATTTACTTTGTCCTGCTTTTATGTGCATATTTTTATACTTAAGAAATTAGAAGTCAGAATATCCACTCTTTAGTAGAATTTGCTATGAGCTTACCAAGTACTTCGGTACCTGTTAACTGATCATTTCCTCATTTTAAATACTATGGTTCATAAAGAAGAATGAGTTAAAGGTATCAATAAGTTCAAGTTAGCTAACTATAAAGAGAAACTTGGAAGAACTTTTCAGGGGAATTTTATAAAAAAGTAAAAAGAAGAAAGCCTTTATGATGATGTTAGCACAACTTTGTAAATTTATTTAAAAACGTTAATCTGTGTATTTAAATTGGTAAATTTTAGGAGACATAAGTTATATCCTAATAAAGTTGTTTTTAAAAAAAATGAAAATAAAAACACAGAGAAACCATGTGTTTTGTTCTAGGAACCAAAACCAGTAATGCAATGTTAGAGACAGAAACAAACAAACAAAAAAGAATTAGCCAGGCACTGTGGCTCACACCTTTAATCCCAGCACTTTGGGGGGTTGAGACAGGGAGATCACTTGAGTCCAGGAATTGGAGACTAAGTCCGGGAAAGATAGTGAGATCTTGTCTCTACAAAAATAAAAAACAACTTAGCCAGGCATGGTTTTACATGCTTATAGTCCCAGCTGCTTAGAGGCTGAAGAGGGAGAACTGCTTGAGCCCAAGAGTTTGAGGCTGCAATGAGCCCTGATTGTACTACCGCACTCCAGCCTGAGTGACAGAGAGAGACTTAAAAAAAAAAGTTCAATAAAGTAAATGGACTAAGGTTCTTAACAATATACCAAAAATAATTGTTCTACCTTTACTTCTTCATAATATTCAATAAATAAAACTATTTGTTTTAATGGATATGGATATTATTTTATCTTTTAAAATAATTTTCCTTTTGAAAATATTTTTGAATAAGTTAATATCAGTTTATACATGGACCTTTTGTTACCAATAAATAAATATTTCAAAATGTGATATAAATTTTAATACTTTTAGCACCCTCTTTTTCTATTAAAAGTGTTCTTTTTTGGATGATACATTATAGACAGTCCCAGATGTGTGATGGTTTGATGCACAATTTTTTGACTCTATGATTTTTATGACTTTACACATTCATTTCTACTGAACATGTATCACTTTTGTGGTACATACTTCAAGTACCATATAATCATTCAATTTTTCACCTTCAGCTCAGTATTTTAAAAATTACATGAGACATTTTACTCTTTATTATAAAACAGGCTTTGTGTCAGATAATTTTGCTTAACTGCAGGCTAATGTAAATGTTCTGAGCACATTTAAGGTAGACTAGGTTAAGCTATGATACATAGGTGGTACACTAAGTGTATTAAGTGCATTTTGACTTGCCATATTTTTAACTCACAATGGGTCTATTGGTGCATAACCCCATTGTAAGTTAAGGAACATCTGTATATGCTCACACTATTTGACACCTGCTGAGCACTGTTCTCAGATTTTAACAAATGGTAACTCTTTTATCCCTCATTTCAACTTATGAGGCAGGATATGACAGGAAAATTGAGACCTGCAGAAGTGAAGCAACTTTCCCAAGTTGCACAGGTAACAAATGATGACCCCAGGATCTAAATTCAGGCAGTTTGGCTCCAAAGCTCTGTCAGTAACAACCGAACAAATGTCCTCCTGGGTTCCTTTTTTTAGGGGATATGTCTGTGATCTATATTTCTATGCTCAGTATTTTTGTGTCCAGATCACCAGACCCTCATTTGTCTTCTGGTGGGTAGGTTTACACCCAGGGATTTGTTTTCAAATAATTTCTGCATTACTGTTTTGGTTTATTATGTTGCAGAAAGCCTCATAATCACACCCACATTTCTATTTTATTTATATGAAGGACCCACCTTCACGTAAACATTTGGAGAAAGCTAAAAGCTGATGAAATAAAGTAAATGTATCCATGAATAGCAACCTGAACTGTTACAGTTGCTACTGAGAACTGTGTAATAGACGTGTAGTAATACAATATGTTCAGTGCTGACTTACATAAACACTTCTACTTTATGATGATATCTCTTTTCCTGACTTCATTATCCAAAATCTATCATAAAGATGTGGAATCTCATAAAGAAAGGTAATATGATACCTGACAAGAAGCACTTTTAAATGTGAATACAGTTGTTCTTGGTTTGGAATATATTACTTTGCTTTCCTGCACTAAATAAATGGGAAAACAGAGGAGGATCTATACCTATTCATCCTGATCAAGGGCTAGAGTGTATTCAGGGTTTTTCTTTCAGCATTCCATCTTTATCCTTCTTAATTCCACCAGCACAAATCCTCCCTGTTACCTTCCTGCCCAGCATAGTTCCATAGGTAATCATGGCCAGGTCTATGCTTCATCCTTTTCCAAAAAGGCCTAAGGCTCTAATTTGTACAGTATTGGTGGTGTCCTGATAGTAATGCTTATTACTTTTCTTCTCTTCCTCTTTTCTCCTTTCAAATTCTACTCCTTTCCAAAGATCTGGTTCCAAACCTACCTGCTCAATAGAACTACATGATTCTCCTTGGCTTACAATGGGACTAAGTCCCAATAAACCCAAAATAAATTGAAAAATAACAGAAGTTGAAAATGTATTTAATATAACTAGTCTACCTAACATCATAGCCTAGTCTGTTTTAAATGTGCTCAAAACATGGGCATTAGCCTACAGTTGGTCAATATCATCCAACATAAAGCCTATTTTATAATAAGGCATCAAATATCTTATGAAATTCATTGAATACAGTACTGAATTATGATTTCTACTAGATGCATATGGCTTTTGCACCATTATAAAGTTGAAAAATGGTATGTCAAACCATCATAAGTTAGGGATCATCTGTATTTCAATGTACATGATTTAAAGTTAAATTCTAATAAAATTTATTGCCTGTATCATATCATATAACACTGATTTTATATGTGTATATTGTATCTATACAGATGTACATATACATATATGTATATATACATATATATGTACATCTATCTATATAATAGTCTATATAATGTATATATAGTTTCATGTTTTTCTTCTTTTTCCCTAGTAAACTGTAAACCTTTTGTGGAGAGGAACTGTGTTATGGATTCGTCTTCCTCTCCATCTATGCTCCACATATGACTGATAGATACTTGTATAAACTTAAAGAGTTTTTCATTTGGTGATTTTTTAAGGCATTTATTTTTAAGAGAAAGGGCTCAGCACCAATGGAACAGAAGAAAGAAACCAGAAATAAATCCATACAACTAGAGCAAACTCATTTTTTACAAAGGTGCTATGAAATACATTGGGGAAAGGACAGTCTCTTCAATAAATAATACTAGGAACACTGGATATCCGAATGCAGAAGAGTGAAACTAAGACCCCTATCTTTCTCACATAAAATAAAATCAAAAATGTATTGAAAGACCTAATCTGAAACCATAAACTAGGAAACCACTAAAAGAAAATATTTGAGAAACTCTCCAAGACATTGGATTGGGCAGAAAATTTTTTAAGAAATACTTCACAAGCACAGGCAACCAAAGCAAAATAGACAAATGGGATCACATCAAGTTAAAAATCTTATGCACAGCAAAGGAAACAATCAACAAAAAAAGACAATTCATAGAATGGGAGAAAATATTTGCAAACTATTCACCCAACCAGGGATCAATAATCAGAATATATAAGGAGCTCAAACAACTCAATTGGAAAAAATTTCTAATAATCCTATTTAAATATGGGCAAAAGATCTGAGTAGACAATTTTTAGAAGAAGACATATAAATGACAAACAGATATATGAAAAAGTGCTCAACCTCACTGATCATCAGAGAAATGCAAATCAAAACTATAGAAAATACCATCTCACTCAAGGTAAAATGGCTTTTATCCAAAAGACAGACAATAAGGAACACTGGCAAGGATGTGGAGCAAAGAGAACTCTCATACTCCATTGGTGGGAATGCAAATTATAACAGCCACCATAAAGAACAATATAGAAGGTTCCCAAAACACTAAAAATAAAACTACCATATGATCCAGGAATCCTGCTGATAGGTATTTACCCAAAAGAAAGGAAACTCGTACATCAGAGAGATATCTGCATTCCCATGATTACTGGAGCCCTGTTCACAATGGCCAAGATTTAGAAACAACCTAAGTGTCCATTAATAGACAAATGGATAAAGAAAATGTGATACATATGCACAATAGAGTACTATTCAGCCAAAAAAAAAAAAAAAAGAATGAGATCCTGTTATTTGCAACAACATGGATAAAAGTAGAAGACATTATGACAAGTGAAACAAGCCAGGCACAGAAGACCAGCTTTGCATGTTCTCACACACTTGTAGGAGCTAGAAATTAAAACAATTGGATCCGTGGATATAGAAAGTAGAATTGTGGTTACTAGAGGTAGGAAAGATAGTTGGGGATGGGGGATGAGAAGGAGAATGGGTACGGTCAATGGATACAAAAAAAGAGTTAGAATAAATAAAATCTAATATTTGATAGCAAAACAGGGAGACTAAACTCAACAATAATTTATTGTATGTATAAAAATAAATAAAAGAGTATAACTGGAATATCTGCAACACAAAAAAATGATAAATGTTTGTGGTGATAAATATCCCATTTACCCTGATGTAATTGCATGCTTTTATCAAAATGTCTCATGTACCCCATAAATATATACATCTACTACATACCCATAAACATTAAAAATAAAAAAAAATTAAAGATAAGGGGCTCAGCATTATGATACTCTTTATCCCTAATTATTTGCAATGCAGAATATAAAATTTGTTCTTCCCATATTCCAAGTCATACTTTAAGTCCTATTAAAAGCACTATTCCATGAGTCCTAAATTCCATCAGGCCTAACTTCTATCCATATGTGCTGCAATTACATTGGTACTTAGCCATTAACACTCCTGTTCCTTGAGTATATAACAGTCATTGTCCAATATGTTGATTTAAAAGGCAACAACCTGGATCAGATTTCACCATGGCAGATCAAAATACCAGACACACAGCAACATCATACAATTTTAACCTGATCCATTAGCAAATCAGCACTTAAATTTCCTTTAACTTGAGATCATATTGGTGGCAATTTTGAAGGGTTTCAATGAATGCATGTGATCATTAGCAAAGAGGAAAGCACATGAAACAGAAACAAAAAATTAACAAATGTATGGTGAGTACAAGGATGTAGAACTATGGCCTTCATTTTCTTGTTCTGTTTGTCTTCTTTTTTCCCCACTCTCTTCTTCCCGCTTTCTCAAAATTAAGCTTAGGAAAAACTTTTAGCAATATATAACATCGTCTTTCTACTCTCTATCTATTGACAAATGCCTTTGAAAAATAATATATGTATATATATATTCTGCTCAAAGTTTGACTTTAAATTAAAATTGTAGCAATGTTTGTGCATTACTTTCAATGAAATCAGGATACATCAGTTTAAAATATAACAAAAATCATTATCATTCAACATTTTTATTTTATTATAAAATAATAAAATGTAATCATCAAATATCAGCACCATATGTATACAGAAAGGGAAACAGATTTTTTTTTCTCAGTCCGGTATCAGATACTCAGACGGTATCAGATACAGCTACCGTCTTTTGAATATTTCTATTCACATTTTACATTTAAAAAGTATGTTTAGAGATTCACAGTTTTAGTTAAAAATCAAAAAAGATGTAATTAAAATACATTGCATATTATTTTATTCTAACATTTTAAAATTTCACTTGTAACTTATTAAATAAGTACATATATATGTATGTTAAATAATTGTGTGTGTATATATATATATATATATACATATATATCTTCACTATGTTCATTTTACTTAAGTAAAACCATGACCTAATAAAATGTTATGTTACTTAAGTAACACAAATATTTGAATTAACTTGCTTGATTTAGTTTTCTGCTCTTTTGCTTTCATTAGTGTTTCATTTTATGTTATAATCATTGCACCAGAGGAATTTTTTTAAGAGGTGAAAGACAAAAGAAGAGGAGAGAATTATCTTCTTTTGCAGTAAGTTTATACTTTCTATCATCTCTGCAGTAATTCCCCAAATATGTTCATTTTGGGGTAGAAGAAAATTATTTGAATATAAAAATTATGGCTGGAGGTTCAATTTCTTGCATTCATAAATTGTGCATTATTTTAAGGCAAGTAATGTTTTTTATCAATTATTTGGGGGGAAATAGGTATCTGTAATACTTTTATAAATGTCTCCATGATAATATTTGCAGCATAGTCATTCTTTGCTTTCTATTTCTAATACAAATACCACGTGAGCTCCTTCTGGAGTAAATATCATAAATACCTTACAGCCTTCTCTGAACAGTATATGGACTCTCCAAAAGAGGTGGGGTTTGATTTGGTGTACGTAGAATGAGTAGGAGGTGAAAGAACTTAATTTGAGTTATTTTAGGTGGCACAGATGATTTACACCGTTGAGTAATCTTTCAAGTCATGAGTGGAAAGGTAAATTGTCTTAGAATTATAGAAGAAATTCATTGCCATACTAAGTTCTTGTTACTTCATTGGTAATTAAATTAATTCCCACTTTTTAGTGGACATGTATATGTACTAACTATAATGCTAAGCAGATTCAGTGCACAAGTGTAGAATGGGAAATGGAGATCAGAAAAGAAAACGAATGTGAGAGTCTTTGCAGTAACATACCCTTGAGGAACCCCAGGTGAGGGACACTTTAATTGACTTCTACCATGATAGGCCCAGAAACACAGCTCTTCAGCAGAAAGCTTGTCACCAAGATATAAACTTAGGAAGAGGGAAGAGGAGAACCTGAGGTTTACTTGAAATCAAGAAAAGGAAATAGTAATCAATACTCACAGTGATGGATACATTCCAGCACTCCTTGCTCTGGTATGACCCCTCATCTTCACTGGTTCCTACACTGACATAGCACAAAGGTTGAGTATTCAGCTACCCAAAAGTGAGGTCACCTAGTCCAAGTGTTCCCCAACACCAGTTCTTACACCACTGTTAGCCTAACTTCAAAAGAGTTGTTTCAGGGGACAGGAAGCTTAGATTTAACAAATTTAGATTAAACAAAGATTTAATGTACCCTGCTATGAACATTTATTAGGATATACTTTATCCTAATAAATAAATAAAATCCTAACATTTATTAGGATATACGTATGACCAAAAGAGATATAAAGTATGTCCTTGTGAATGTACGTTTCTTTAATATTTAGGAAAAAAACACATGAAAAATGTATTTCGGCCCAGGCTGAATACAGTGGCTCACACTTGTAATCACAGCACTTCGGCAGGAGAATTGCTTGAGCTCAGGAGTTTCAGACTAGCCTGGGCAACATGGCAAAACCCCATCTTTACAGCAATTTAAAAAAAGGAAGAAAGAAAAATTAGCAACACATAGTGGCACATGCCTGTAGTCCCAGCTACTCAGGAGGCTGAGATGGGAGGATTGCTTGAACCCAAGAGGGGAGTTTGCAGTGAGATGAGATTGTGCCACTGCACCCCAGCCTGGACAGCAGAGCAAGACCATGTCTCAAAAATAAATAAATAAAGCCCTTGATTCGTGTCCCTGAGCAGTAGTGGGTTTGGTGGGACAGTTTATTTTGATGTAACATCAGAACTGCAACAAATCAACTGAAAAAATGTTAATACCACAAGTAGCGTTTAGTCATAATTTAAGAGACTATACTTGAAACACACTTTACTCCGGATACATGCTCAGGTTCCTAATTATAAAGAGTGGACATAGATACTGATGGTGTAAGTCCTATTACAAGTCAACTGACTCAAGTCTATATGAAAGAAAATAATATATACAATCTTTTCAGCAGAGCTCAAAGGATTCTATCCTCAGTATTACAAAATTAGGATTCCAACTGGACGACCAGTTGATTTTTGAACTCTGAAATAAATTGCCTATTCAGATAATTTAGAAAAATCTTCTGTAATATTCAGGATAATTTTAATCCATCTCTCTCCATACTGTTCCCTACTCAATGATGCTATTAATATCTTCTAATGGGGTCCTTTCAAGAAGTTTCTGGACTTTATTTTATTTTTTATTTTTTTTGACAAGAGTCTCGCTCTGTTACCAGGCTGGAGTGCAGTATCGTGATCTTGACTCACTGCAACCTCCACTTCATGGGTTCAAGCCATTCTCCTGCCTCAGACACCGGAGTAGCTGGAACTACAGGCATGTGCCACCACACCCAGCTAATCTTTTGTATTTTTAGTACAGATTGGGTTTCACCATGATAGCCAGGAGGGTCTTGATCTCTTGACCTTATGATCCACCCATCTCAGCCTCTCGAAGTGCTGGGATTACAGGCGTGAGCCACCACGCCCAACTGAAGTTTCTGTTTTTAAAAGAAAATATCATCGTCTTTCTAAATATTTACAAAGCATATAAGCGGAAAAAATACATAGTTTTCTTCATAGATTGACAGTTCTTTGTTTTAGTTTTATTTTTAATGTGTTCTTTTTCTATGTACCCAACTACATAATAAATATTCATCACAGTTCTTAGGATACAGAAACAAAACAACAACAAACAACACTATACATCATCTGTCTAATCATCTATCCACTTCCAACACTTTATATGTCCTTTGGTCCATTAGTATTACTAACATTTCTAATAAGATAATTTCGTTTATTTCTTCCCAATGTTATCCATTATGTGCCAGATGTCTTTGATTCTTATCATGGCTGTTGTAGATTCTGAGTATGTACTCCGACAAGCACTATGCTATGCATTTTTAGTGCATTTTTCTAATCCTGATATCAAATCTATAGAGATCATCCTCATATTATTAATATGAAAATAAAGGTGAAGAAGAGAAAAATAAACTTCTTCAAACTCATACAGTAGCTTTATAAGCCAGAGTTCCATGTTAGATCTGTCTGACATTCATGCCTATATTGTTTTTCCAGTTTATCCCTCCAGGACTTCTACAATGTGGTTCTCTTTCTTCTTGCTCATGCAGAGTAACTCTAACCCTTTTTTCTTGCCAAGTCTGTTATTCAAAGCACCATGTCCTTCTCAAGACTTTTCTAAAGGTAAGCCTTCTCAATTCCCACAACTGTTCCTTACATGCTACAGTGTATACTGTCTTTCATTGTCACTCTTCTTTGCAAATGGGTCCACGTGGGGCCCACAGGGCTGACTGCACCCTTCAAGTGTTGTGTGTGCAGCATCAAGCAGAGTGGCACCATTATCTCCCTTATTCTTGCATAACACTTCTATTAATGCAGCCTCAGGGCCCATCAGCCTTTTTGGCAGCCACATTACTGTTGACTCCCACTGAGTTTATTGTCAACTGAATGCCTAAGACATTTTCACACATGCTGTTACTAAGTCATATCACCTCCAGTTCTTTGTGTACTTTGGTTTTGAATTCAGGTGTGGGACCTTGCATTATTGCCATCACATGTATTTATATTAGAGTTAGCCCGGTCATCCTAGTGGTTTAGCATTTCTCAATATCCTTCAGCATCTGGGGTTGGGGGCTGAAGGCAGCAGGGATTGTGATTCTATCATTTGATACATCCACTCTCCCTCACAATTTGAAGCTTTCGTATTTTTTTTTCTTCAAAATCTAGCCACATAGCATTCCATGTATATTTCATTTATTGATAAATCTCTTCCTGGAGTAAAACCTAAAGCAGACCACTAGAAACCTCTGTGCAGGATGAAGAAGAAACTAGCCTCAAGGATTATGGAGTTCTGGGGCTGCAGCCCAAGCTGTGCCTCTCAGTCTACTGCACTTAGGAAATCCTCAACAACTATGTGAATCTTGTTGTTTCGTACAGAGGATTAGAATAATTATAGAGAATTAAAGAGTTGATGCTCAGGTAAGCAAAAAGTTATGAGTAGCTTAAAGCAATCAAACTGTTGCTAGGCTGTTCACTCAAACCAAATTGTCCACATATATTAAATCTCAAGGAAAATAAAAAGCTATGAAACCATGAGAGCATAAGCAGGGATATACACTGTATAATAATTTCATCACCAAAAGAATCACTACCTGCTTAAAATTATGTAAATATTATGTCTGGAAGCACCGCAAAGTTTTTATATGAGGTCAGAGATGAAAAACATATTTGAAGAGCAACAACGCTTTATGCCTCTCTTTATCCTTTGGTCTTACTGTTTTCTTTTTCTCAAATCTTAGACAAATACTAAGTGACCTAAAAAAAAGAAGGGAGAAAGACAAGAACGTTCCATGCCAGATAGTTTTTATCTTTTTCCTCTAACAGCATCCAAGAAACTAAAAAGGGAAAAGTGGAGAGAGGAGGCAGATAATCAGAGTTGATTGTGAATCTGGGAAAAGTCTCAACTATGCATTGAGATTCACAAAAATGAAAGATGAAAGATCACAAGAGAGGAAATGAATAACCATTTTGCCCACTGCCAGTGTTCTGCTCCCCATTCTTCCAGCTGCGGCCGATGCTTCAGCTTTACCCTTCAGACTTGAGTTAGAGGCGCATGCAAACATCTCAGCTGCCGCACTTTCTGGTATAGTAGTTTGCCTTTCTTTAGAATGCCCTAAAGATAGCATTCTCAGTAAACATACTGTTGGGCTAAGGAAATTTCATCAGGGGGGATGTAACCATCCTCTCTGGTAGGAAAGGCTTTTCTGCCTGCAGGGTAGAAACTATTGGAAAAATAAAAAGTGTTTTGTTGTTGTTCTTATTGTGGCATCAGCAGCCAAAGTGCCTGATTCAGCTCTTGAAATGCTATTTTTTCATTTCTGCAGAGGACAGAGTACAGCTGTCTGGTGCCTGCCATCTTCATAGTGTATCTTCTGTGCCTAGCACAGTGCACAGCACATATAAGGTACTCAAGGAATATTTTTGACTGAATCTCTTGACTACAGATGAACTGTGTCTGAGCCCTCAAGGACAAATAATCCTTTTGGTATAAATGAGTATGAGCAAACACTCAACGTGCAAACATTTGGGTCTTACTGGGCAGTGGACACTGCCAGGTAAGGAATTTTGTCTGCTCTTGTAGTGTTTTGTTGTTGTTTTCACTGCGTTTTTCATGTATTTGATTGAATTGCTCAGGTCTTTCTATTGTGGTATAACATGCCATATCTGATTGTACAGCAGTTCAACATTTCCTTGAACTCCCGTGTTTTCTCATTCAGTTGATTTGCTCAGGGACCTAAATGTTTGCATTTTTAACAAGCTCTCAGTGCTGCGAACACTGCTGGTCCAGAGACTACATTTTGGAAACAGTTGCACTAATCCAACACCCTTAAATGATAAATGAGAAAACTAGTTTGAAAACTAGAGAGAAATGGGGTGCAATGTAGGCACTCTATTTGCTAGAGCAGTACCCATAGCCTCCTTCCAGCCAAGTCTTATTTCTGTTCTCTCATGAAGCTTCTCCTAGCAGAGGCAGCATGAGGAAGAACAAAGGGAGAGAACTAAGTAAAGTAAAGGCAGCACCAGTAAATGAGGATAGATCTGATGTAAAATTTGTGGATTAAATAAAAAGTTTTTACTTGTTTTAAAGATCTCCAGGGGGAAGTGAGAGGTTCTATAATCTCCGTTGCTAACTTCTTCCACATCTAAAAGCATTATTCAGAACATTCCTGCTACAAACTTAAGCCCATTTTCCATTGCTAATGAGGCATTCTATATTATACTACTAAGGAGCTGATGTTGGAAAATAAATGTGTCTATGAAGTAACCACATTTTAAAAAATAAAATTGAAATAAAAATAATTAAATGCAGCCAGCTGCTTTAAGCAACCATTTCATCACATGGCAAGAAAAGTATTCAAAAGCTATCCAAAATCTGTTCTCCTCTGTTACTTCTTGCCTTATTGCCTCACCACAATGAGCCATATCAGTTATTGAATCCATTGTCTCAGTGCATTTCCTTGTTCTATGACCAGTCCAGAGCCCTTTCAATGAATGGAAATGTCTTCATTTATCTCTCTGTACTCATCTGGTTTTGTACAGTTAATATCAAATTGTTTTCAAAAATTAAAACAAATACAGCCTATACTTAGGCACAAAGGTAAAATTTTGTTCTTAATAGACTTGTTAAGAATCAATGTCAGAAATTAAAATTAGTAAGTCATGTACTTATGGAACGAAGAGCTATACTATTTCTTAAAAATTAAATACATCACTTTTTTTCTTCAACTTTTGAAATCATTAGTACATGACCCACACTACTCACAGATATTCATCCTGAGAAAGAGGAAGTAGAGGAGGGCAAAAGAAACACATGCATCTTTCGGTTTATGAGAAGAAAGCTTGACTGTGCAAATCCAGACAACCAGCAGTACACTGCATCGTGTATACTAGGGGATTAACCCATTAGATAAGTCACAGAATTATTAATTAGAAAGGCTCATGACTCATTGCAGACAAAGCCCTGATTTTGTGTGTTTGTTTCTTGTTTAACTTTCTCTTTTCTCTGTTTTTTGGTCAAATGATTCCAAGTGGTTAATAGTTGTTTTTATACTTTATGAAGTGTGTTAAGACAGATATTAGTTTTTTTTTTTTTTTAAAAAAAGCATTGTCCTACACTCCAAAGCTGCCCTGCTGACATCATAAAGCAAGAAAATACCCAGGTGTACTGAATGTATTCCCTGCAACTTTTAGTATGTAAGAAAACTCATGCTAAAATAAATAATAAAGAAAAGATTTTAGTAAAATGCTCATACTCACACATGTTTATAGTTTAAAAATGCTAAGGCAAAAATATATTTTTCTCACTAGAAAGCACTTTAGCTAGTCTGGGTATTTTTCTGGAAGTTATTAAAAAACTGAACTTTGGTATGTGTCAATATTATTATTCTCTACATGCCTGATTATGTGTGCTCGATAGATCCCCAAGAAGATAAATTGGAATAGTAAGAATTTTGGTAGTACAAATATGATTCATATATCCAGAGCCAATATTTTTCAAACCATTTCTAAACAGAATTTTTTTTTAGAAATGCAGCATTACCCAGGACAAAAACACACATAGATACAGCTAAAACAAAATTCCACACAAAATTTAGCTGCATGATATGAGATACATTCTGACATTTTCTATTCTATTCTGTTTTGTTCTTTAAAAAGTGTTCGTTGGACTCTATTAAACTAATTTCTGCATTCACTAAATTTTACAATAATCTTATCATTTGAAAAACACTGCCTTTAAGGGAATTTGTAGTTTTTAAGAAATTCTATAGTCATAATCAAATAATCCTTTAGTATGTCAATTGACATCGGATTTGTTTCTGTGCCAATTTAAGGTTTTGTTATAATGGATATTTTGAGGCTATGCTTACCTCTATTTGAGTAATGCCAATCTGAAGACAACTACACAATATGTGTTATACATTTGAACAGTGTAATATTGCATAATGTGATGATTGCTAAAGATGTAATTTTTAATGAATGCTTTGCAGTTGCTATCTCAGTTTGATGAGCAAAGTGTATGGCCTATGATGTCCCCAGCCCTGCTACCTTTGTGCTTCAGTCCCCTTGGGCTTATCTATACTTGACTTTCTATACATTAGATCATCTTTAGGAGAATATCTTAAAAAGCATCTCTTGTAATATTTAATTCATATGATCAAAAATTCAAAGGAAGCTTTTGTACCAGTTATTAAACTATGTTCACAAGCTGTTATTCAGAGTTCAGATCCCAGCAAATTGAAGGTTAGGTTAACAGGATCATTCAGTGGAACTGCACTAAACCATGGCAGCTAAAACAGTGGGTGGACTGTTTCATGCATGCTCAAATAGTTGCAGAAGATAAACTAAGGATGAACAAACATATCTCACTGGAAATCTTGCTATCTAATTTGATTTTTCTAACCTATTTTCTACAGTATGGTTTAAAAAGGAAAGCATATGAAGCTAACTCTGGGTTTTGTTTACTACATACACAGATTTTTTTTAAAGAGAAGAAGAAAATCCACAGAGATTGTTACATTGATTCTTGGAAATTGAGACGTGAATTTCTCTTTTCAGACACAGATTTTTCTTTTCATAACTTTCTCAAATACGTTTGAAGTTCCAGAGGCAAGTATTTTTGCTTCTCAAACTGCAATGTGCTAACATGCCCCTGTGGGGAAATATGAATAAGCCCTTAATAATAATTGATGTCCCTACACTTCTGTGGGCATAGTGGTAGTAAGAAGTCAAGTAGTATCAGTTTCCTAATTTCTAATAATAAAATAATCTAACTCATAAGATAGAACGCATGAGAACTGAGAGTTGCTCATCCTGGCTCAGTCACTTTCTGGTGGCACGCCTTTAGGAAAGCCCTTTAAAACTCTTTGGCTCTCACTTTCTCACCCCTAACATAAGAGAAATGGCAACACAACCTCTTCTGTATAAAGGATCTCTTTCCATGAGATTTTATGCTTCTAACTTTGTGCATAAAGTGGTTGTGGGGCTATATATTTTTGCTATGCTTGTTAGGCTGACAGAAGACTGGGGAAAAAAGAAGTGAGGAAGCATAAAATATATATTTTCTTAAGTGAAATTGAAATGCTCCCTTCCTGAATAATAATTTAATTGCATTGAGTAAGGAAAAAAGACTTCTCTGGGAAAGAAGAAAGAAAATGACATAAATTGGTAATCTGGACTTGAAGTATATAACATAAAATTAGTTGATAAAAGTGTAAGCAGATGCTTCTTCCTCCTCATCTAGCTGACATGCATGAAGAAAAGAGTGAAAGAAATTTTTAAGAACATCAATGTTAGCTACAAGAGAATGGGAAAGGTATCACACACAAGAGCCCATATTTGGCTTAAAAAGAGGCATAAGAATACAGTGTTCTTGGGAAGTACAAATCAGAGTTTTGAATGCATTTCAAATAAGCATATAAACCAGCAATAAAATATTCCAAAGATTACCTTCAGTCAGTAAACATCATGGGATGCTACTTTGAACAACACGTTGAAAATTTTGGTGTATTGCATAATACATCTTTGGGATAAATTAGTAAGTATAATTCATTAATTTTTTGTGTATGAATGTTCAATTCCCATCATCTCATTTATCTGTTACAAAGGATTCTCTAAAGCTATGAAGATGTTCTGTGTGGGGTGCCCTAGAAGCAAGGTCAGTTAGTAATACTATAAAATGTCTTAGATAAAGGTATATTTTCCTTAAATTGTATTTATTCTTCACTCATTAGAGTAAGAGACTTTGTGCATTTTCAATTTTTCTCACATCCACATAATAGATACTATTAATAATTTATCACACAAAGGTGGCTGATCAATAGGCAATATGGAGTCAGAACAAAACCTAGGCTCCATCTCCAAAACAGTTCATTTTCTATGTGAATTTTGGCAAATTACTAAACTTCTCTGATCTCTAATTTACAAAACTTTAAAGCAGATATGATGCTCACTCAGTATTACTGTGAATTTGAATGAAATAATAAATATTTGCCATATTGGAATTACTCAATATGTTATTAGGTTTTTTTAAAATATGGATCTAACTTTAATATTTTCCAGAAAGAAAAGTTATCTTTCAAAGTATAGATTAAATAACAATTCTTTATTTCATAACATACTCCATTTCTCAGTGGAGAGAATCTTCAAAGATTATGGAAATTGTATATAAACACCTTTCATTAATAAGGAATGCTGAGCACTGTGGGTAAAGAGGACTGTTTCTGCCAATGGAGTAAGAAGAAATTTCAAAAGAAAGAAGAAAGAACATTAATTTTCTTGTTCTTCCTGTATCGAGCATCTAAATGTGCTGATCACTCCTTCAGTAAACGTCTGAGCAAAATATACAATGACACCAACCCTCATCATGTCAGCCCACATGGTGTGCCCTAGTGGGTGTGAAGAGATAAACATTAAATAGAATTACTAAATAGTATATTGTATTATTGGGAATTAAGAGATATGGAAAAAGATATAGTAGATTCCTTGTGACCAAGATGGGACAGAATAAGATGAATTTTGAACAAGGACTTAAGAAGATAAGGACATTTGCCATGAAAATGCAGAACAAAGACAATAGGTTGGGATTGTAAAGCCACATCTGTTGAATGACGAAGAACTCAGTATGAGTGAAATGACATAATCAAAAAGGAAATAAGTAAAGAAGTGATGTCCTAGGTAATAAGTGAGATTGTGGGTTCCTTTCTAGACATTATGGAAACTTGGCTTTTACTCTGGATGAAATCGCAGGGCAGGGTTGGCCTGCAGTGTTTTGAAGAGGAGTAGTATGCTACAACTTTCTCAAATAAAATTAAGCTGGCTACTGCTTAAGAAGTGATGTGGCTTGGTTGTGTCCCCACCGAAATCTCATCTGGAATTGTAGTTTCCATAATCCCCATGTATCATGGGAGGGACCTGGTGGGAGGTAATTTAATCGTGGGGGTGGATACCATTATTCTGTTCTCATGAGAGTGAGTGAGCTTTCATGAGCTCTGATGATTTTATAAGGGACTTTTCCCCCTTTGGCTTATTCTTCTCCTTCATGCCACCATGTGAAGAAGGACTTGTTTACTTCTCCTTCCTCCATGATTGTAAGTTTCCTGAGGCCTCTCCAGCTATGCTGAACTGTGAGTCAATTAAACTTCTTTATTTTATAAATTATCCAGTCTCGGGTATGTCTTTATTAGCAGCCTGAGAATGAACTAATACCAAAAGAGAACTTTCAGTTCTCAAGAGGAAGCCATGAGACAAATTTGGAAGTTATTTCAGTACACCAGTATGAAAAAAGTAGAGAAGGTGAGAAGAGGTCATTATCCTGGACACAATTTGAAGTGTGAAATAACAGATCTGATGAGGAAATGGACATGAGGTTTGAGGGATAGTGAAGGAGAACACCCAATTTGGGGCCTGAGCAATTGGAAAGATGGAGTTGCCAGTAATTGAGCTGGGAAAGACTATGGGGAAATAGGTAAATTTTAGAAGAAAATACAAAGAATTGACTTATGTACATGTCAACTGCCAGAGATATTCATTAGGTATCCAAGTGGATACATATAAATGCAGACTGAAGTCAATGGAAGAGAGCTTACCTGGAAACCTTAATTTGGGTTCTTCAAACTAAATTTTGTGTGCAATGGTGAACTGATAGTATTAAAGCCAAGGAAAGTAGATTAGTTCACCTAAAGGTATAAGAGTAGATAGGAAGGGAAGCATCCAAGGGCAGAGACATGGGAACATTCAATACTAAGAGATCAGCTACATGTACTCTGTCTCAGGCACTTAGTAGTCAACTGTGCCAGGTCCATCAGGCGTATTTGGAACTCTATTCTTTGATTTATCCACCCCTCCCATATTGAACACTATCACCACCTATCAGAAACCTTTCTCTCTTCCAAGAACCACCTACCCATTTCATCTCCTCCAATAATACTTTTTTTTTTTTGAGATGGAGTCCTACTCTCGTCCAGGCTAGAGTGCAGCGGCACAATCTCAGCTCACTGCAACCTCTGCTTACCAGGTTCAAGCGATCTTCCTGCCTCAGCCCCCCTAGTAGCTGGGATTATAGGCATGTGCCACCATGTCCAGCAAATTTTTGTATTTTTAATAGAGACGGGATTTTGCCTCATGTTGGCCAGGCTGGTCTCAAACTCCTGACCTCAGGTGATCTACCTGCCTTGGCTTCCCAAAGTGCTGGGATTACAGGCATGAGCCACTGCACCCGGCCAAGAATATTTTAATTGTGCTCATCCTCTGTGGTCACAGAGAGCTAGGCAAGGTGTGCTCTGCATTACGTATGTGTTTCTATCTGTCCCCTTTAGCAGATTGCAATGACTTTGATGGCAGCCATCTTAGCATTTCTATCACCACCATTATAAAAATGACATGTAATTAGTGCTTAATACATGCCAGGCTCTTAAGTGCTTTTTATGCATAATCTCATTAAATCCCTTAATTCTCCTACTTGTATTTTCTAGATGAGAAAATTGAGACTTGCAGAACTAAGGTAACCTGCTTAAGGCCTCCTAGCTAGAAAGTGGCAGAGCTGATTTTCAAAGACCTTTACCTTTGGCCTGGGCCACCTTCATGTTATTTATTTTACAGTCGTCTAGTAAAAGGTAAATAGTATATAAAACTCGTTAGTTAAATAAATTATTGCTTGAATAATGGCTTTGCTTTCTTTTAGGCAGCCACAATAAAACCTTGACTAACAAAAATCAATATTACACAACCTTCAATTAATTACATTTCTTTTCATTTTTTGCTATAGTTTACTTTTAATGGAATGTAGCAAATCCCAAGAAACAAGTTTGACTTTACATTTTCTATCTAAATTGAACAAACTGTTAAAACAGTTCCCTGAGGTTAGTCCATCATCTCTGGCCATCTGTATGGGTGATATTCTTTCTTGAGAAATTATGATCACAATGAGGACCAAAGGATCATTTGACCTTGAACTTGCAGAGAATACATGTTATATTCCCCTGACTTGAGAACATTTCAAAATATAATATTTTAAATAATTTTAGCAACATGAATCAAAGCACACTTTTTGTTGACTCTTTAGAAACTCTAAATCTTAGAATGTCTTATGTCTCAAATACAGCAGATGCCATTCAATACTCTACCCTTATTCTGCAGAGTTTGCTCTGTGATCTGACTGGTGTCCACCTGCCATCATTTGCATCTGTGTGCCTGGGGGTTTCATTTCTTGACCAAAGGAAGCTACTCTGTGCATACAGGACAGCCCAGAAATACCAAACATGAACACACCATCACCACTGCCACTGTTCCTCTCCTCCCCCACCCCTATCCAATAACTCTTCATACAGTGAGTCTCAGGAGGTGGTATGTAAATATCTCAGCTTTCTCACCTCTCAGATGGGGTCATTCTGAGGTGTGTGTTTTCTATGCTATTACAGAGGTCCCCTGCAGGATTAAGCTCCAGCCACACACAGTGATAGCTAGCTTAATAAAGCACTTTTTAATGGATGACTTCACTTCCCTGGGCCTCTCCCCTACCACCCTCAACTAGTGTTTCCTGCATCTTCCAAATAAATTGCTTGCCCTCATGTCCTTATGTGTGGTTCAGCTTCTGGGGAAACCCAAACTAAGACACTAAGCATTCGGGTTTGCAGGGCTTCGACTGCTGTGATAGTTAGATCTTCCTAGATGGAAAGAAGAAAGTGACAGCATGCATTTCTTCTCTTCTTGTGTTCTCTTTAGCCAAATTTGCCATATTCAGCTGTTTTTACATGTAGTCTTAGTAGGGAAATGAAAGAGATTATTTAATAGTTTACACAAGTCCTATAATTTGGAATATGAACGCAACATATGTGTTGCTTATGTGTTGGCTCTGTTCTAGCCCTTGATATGTAGGTGCAATAAACAATTTGAGTGCATGGGGGAAAATTTCACAGAAAGAGCATTGTATCCCCACCTGTGAAGAATAAGTATGGTTCGAGGATATTTCTAACTCTGGGGAGTGATGAAAGTGTGACACTATAAGATATACAAACCTATAAAGACATGAGTTAATTTTCAAAATACTCTCTCCACTATAAACTATTAGACAAATATAGGACAGTGCTATTATTATAATGATGACTTACATATTCATGATATCATATAAAATAACCTAAAATCTGCTTCTAAAACATGAAAAAATCATTTCCTCATAATAAACTCTAATTTCTCAATCACCAAATCTTATCCGGGCCTCTTATTTCTATGAAACCTATACTAATATTCTGTTTACCTCAAAACTGACTCATAAAAGACTGTCTCCAGCTTGTATTTTAAAGTAAATATTTTAGCATCCGCTTATGATGTCTATCAAAAATGCTTAATAAAACCTTAATTTGAGGCTTTATTAGTGCTTGATCTTAAATATCTAGAATAATCTTCCTCTTATGGATCCTTTCTAACTGCAAGTTTAAATTTAAGGGCTTTTAAATTTCCCTTTTTGTTTGTTTTGTTTTTTTAATAGCAATAAATGAGTCCACTACATGATTACTTTAAGCATCTTTGATTTTAAATAAGTTCTCAGAGAAAACGAATAGCTCTAAAATTCAGCACTTTCTTAAAAAAAAATCCATTTCTACATGATGTAATTTCTTTTCAAAATTAACTTTAAGGACTAGAAATTCCTCAACGTTAATTGGTACATTGGGTATAATATGTGTTTTAGATACAGAGTAAACAATTTACTTTAGTATCAAGGAAACATAGTTAAGATTTTATTAGAATTCTAAAAATGAATAATAAGCCCAGCCCTGTGCTTGTTGTAATAGCTAAAATAAACTTGCTGCTCACACCACGGTGACTTAGCTCAGCTCTTCTTTCATTCCATCAAACTGCATGGGGCAGCAGCTGGGCTTTTTTCCGACACCCTTGGCATGTTTACTGCAGTCGTGTAACTTAGTCTCAGAGGGCTGGGACTGTTGCTAGGGCTTGGACCACACCTTCCTCCTGCTTACCTAAAGCCCACTGGTCATGGTTTCATAATCAGGCAGTTTTGCACAGTGTCAACATAGGGACATTGACAAAAATATTCTCTGTGTTTCTACAGGTGTTATATTTTTGCTCCCCTAGTGACTACTAATCATTCAATTGGACTAAAATGATATATCTTAAAAAACAATGTCCTGGCATTGCTGAGAACATGCATATAAGGCCATGAAGGTCTACACAGCAAGGATTGCACAATAACCCATTAAAATAAACATTTGCAACCACAGATAGCTGGACTGAAATCCTGCTCTGATACAAATAACATCTGGACAACTTTTGTTTGCATCTTCCAGCATAAAATACCCTTGAGAAAAAATAGAAGGAAAGCTAAAAGACAAAGGACCACTAAAGGTTTTATTATGCTGTGGGTGTGGTGCCATAAATTTAAGGGGGCTCTCAGGCCACAGTTGCCAAACCTGAATTTAAACAGCATGTTGTTTTTAAAGTTGTAACACTGGTGAGGAACAATTCGGTTTTCTTACATAATTAATCCAGTGTGAAATAGAGTGACTGGAAAACATCCAGTGGTTTAAAAATAACTCAATTATTTATAAGTTCCACAGTGCTATAGGATTCTACCCTAAGGAGAAGAAAGTGAAACATCTTGGTACCAAGCAAGGGCTTCAGGAAGTCAACATAAACAATCTCATAGTAAAAGATTATGCTGAGGCCAAAGACACTATGGTTTCCTTAGATTATGGATCAGGCTAGCAGGCAGGAAAAAGTTTCCTTCCTTGACATTTATATATTACTGGTAGATATTAGTATATATTACTAATACCCACAGAACTGAACAATGTGAAGTGGGGGTGTTAGGCTGCAGGGAACAGAAGTAAGAGGGAGGGGGTCTGGGAAAGAAAGAAAAATGAGTCTCTTTTATAAGATCTATATAACATAGGCCATGAATCATACATGACAGTGAATGGACTTTAATTTCTAATGTTGTTCTTTGATGTGAAGCAAAATAATTACAAGCTGAAAGATACTAGCAAGTATTATATTCAATATAAAGATAAAGAAATTAGCCATAAATAAACCCTTCTATAAAATCTCATGCTCAAGGCGGGCTCACAGCTAGCAACATACATTTGTGTCAGCTACAGCTGGCTGCTAAACAAAGGGAATGAAAGTTTGCTTTAGTAATATTAAAATCTTTCAAAATATTTCACAGTTGTCTCAGGCAGTTTTTACTGTTTTTTTCCTACTTAAAGGGGGCATGTGAGAGGTGGCAGTGATCTGACAGAGCCAAGTCAAAAGTTAGATCATGGATCTGTAAGGTGCCTTTAAAGGTCTAGGGGGCTTTACTATGTCATGTGATTTACCTTATATTCATCTATTGTTTCAACTAGAATACAGAGATAAGTAAAAGAAGGAAGCAGATTTTTTTTTTTTCATTTGGCCACTCCATCGACTGTGGGTCTAGTATGCTCCAAACTTACTGTATTTGTTTTTTTTATCCTTGGAAACAAACAAATATGAACCACGATTGTACAATTTATTTACTAGGCTAAACAAACATGATGTACTAATACCCATGTCAACAAAAGTAGATGTCAGTTATTTAAACAAACCATTGAGAACAGAAATTATTTCTTAAAAATTTATTTGCTGCTGATTCATCAACAACATGAATATAACCTGATACATCAATTTTAGTAATTCCACTATAAAAAGAGATTTTTTTTGTTGTTTTTGAGGAGCTGTGACAGTGGAAATATTGAAGAAAGGTAATGGGAGAATTACAGTTCCAGGTGGTTGGAGTTAATATCTAACTGCTATTAAGTGACATTGTTTTAGCTGTAGTCCTGGTACTAATAACTGGGAGATTACTGCTAAAATAATTTTACAAAGTTTTTGACTAAGGATGAAGTCAATAAATAGGCTCATGACTACCTTGTTCCCTAACAGTTCCATTGCTTTGTCACCTTTTTCTTCTTTTTTTAGTATCAAGTCAATGGCCATTATCCAGCCATCAGTGGTCTGTTTCTGTAGTTGATCTTTCATTTCACTTTCCCTATCCAAGCCAAAAAGGCGCACTGAGTTCCTGAAGCAGCAAAATCCTTCTGGAAATAAACTAGAACAATTCCCACTGATGAGGTCAGTGTATCACTTATGTATATGAAAAGAGAAGAGAAAACTGAACACTGCAAAAAACTATCGATTTGCTCATTCATTGAAGTTTTTTCATATACTCATTTACTTAAGGCCTACCTGTGCCAATGATGTTAATTGTTAGGATGGAGATGCAATCTATTGCTTCTGGGGTGGCAGTTAATGATAAGTGTTACACAAATAAGGGAAGCCATGACTCTTACTAAGGAAGTTGAAAATGGCTTCAAAGAGAATAAGACATTTGAGGTGGGTCTCGAAAAAGAACAGGATGCATTTGGTGAGGAAAAAGAAAATAAAGCATTCCAGGTAGAGAAAAGATCGTAAGAATGAAGAGGCATAAAACAGCATGATGCTTGGGGAAAATGTCACTGTATGGTGTGACTGGAGGTATGTGACATGAGATACAAATGCAGAGGTAAGTTGGGACTAGATTGTAGAAGAAACTATGCCAAGGAGTTTTCTCCCAAGGCAATGGGAAGAATGGAGGATTAATATAGAGTGTGAAATAGTTGGCTATAAAAAGATAAGTAAAACTTGCTCATTTGCCTTGAAGAAAGGAACAGGCTATTTTTAGTGGAAATTGCTACATTCTATTGTAGAGTGAATTATAACGGCCACCCTAGCAGTGAGAAAAAGATGGCAGCTCATGAGGTCCAAGCCAATTGTTACTGTTTGATCATTTGTTACCATCTACACCCACCTTCTCTTCTGTTCATTATTTACCAGCATAGGTTTCCTTATCTACCAAATAAAAAAAGACTTTAATCTCTATCTGTCTCCTCCAACAACAACAAAAATTCAGAAAATCCTTGATGTTTCAACCTGTGGACACTAGAGCTGTACTCCCATGAGGAAAGTGAAATGTTGAATTAGGCATTGGTCCAGATTATGCAAGCCTCCTTTACCCATCATCACCTCAAAAATTATCTTGCCTTTCTTTTAATCTCTATACTTAGTACAAAAGAAACACTTTTCTAACAGATTATTCCTTCACATTTTATTTTGTATTATGTAGCTACAGACTTAATGAGTCTATATGAACAAACTTTCTGGCACTTTGCAGGAGCAGCGCTAGTTCTTTAAAAACAAAAAAAGTAAAAGAAAAGAAAAGAAGAAAGATCATTCCACAATAAAATGCTAGCATTATGACCCACGCAGACCACTTGGAATTCTTTAAACCATTACACTCAGTAACAATTCTTCTCATGCAATGTAGCTTGTACTTCCTAATTTCTCAAGAGATATTTACTTGGACACTAGCTCTTTGTTTTCAACAGTTTTCCTGCCCTTGCAAATTAGTCCCCACCTGTAGTCAAATGCTTCCATTTATGAAATCACAACAGTTGTTTAAGTCATTGGATTAAGAATGGAAACGTTTACGTAATTTTGAGGATGTGTGAAGAGAAAAAGGATATTTTTAAATGAGCAAAACAATCATCTTATTGATGATTTTATCATCTTTAAAGATAAAATAATAAAGAAAAGTAACTGGATATTCCTAGAACTATGAAAGTAAATCTGAAACTACATTTTTTTTAAAGGCAAATGTAAGTGACTAGTACAGATCTTCAATGGCCTTTATAATCATCAGAATCATTCATTCACTCTGTACCCAGTACACTATAATACCACCAAAGAGAAGGCTAAAATGAATGAGCTAATTACTAGGTTCCATTCTGCTAAGCTACTATGAGATAATTCTAATCACACACATCTACCCAGTGACACAGAGAGCAGAGTCACACGAAAATCTGTCATTGAATTTAAATTAGATTTTATATTGTCAAACTGAATTATTCTGAACCCTAAATAATTTTTACAACAAATGATGCCTATGATCTACAGTTAGTTAACCAGATAATTGCCAGTTCTCCAAGATCTTCATGTTGCGAAAATTTAGATGGCTTATCTTGGAAGACGACCATATTCTGCTCTTTCCTATGCTCTGTTTGAGAGGCAATGATGAGGTCATGAAATGAAAATAATGATTAAGTGATGAACTTAAGACTTCCACTTTCAACTGAGAAATAACAATGAAGATCATTAATAAACTACCAAAAACCAGGGAAAGAAGGATCCAAAGTGTCAGATGTTACTGTTTTCAATGATGAAAACTGAGAGTAGTACCCATCCTTATCAGCCAGATTGGAAAACCTCATGATTAATAGAGCATTGGGTAGGGAATAATTAGTCCTAGGTTCAGCTTTGTTCCAGACCCAACTAACAAATCTTAAAAGGAAGATCCAAAAGAATCAAACTATGTTCATATGGTTTAACTGTGTGTCAGAATATAGCTCTAGAATAATTACAGAAACATAAATATTGGACATAAAATAAAATATATGATGACTGTCATCTAATCAAATATTACCAGGCATGACAAGAAGTAGAAAAATACAACCCATGTAAGAAAGAAAATCAAGCAAATCAACATAGAACTTACATAGATGTTAGAGTTAACAGATAAGGATGATAAGGTGGAATTTATAATTGCATTGTAAAAGGTAAAGAAAGCGATAAAAATCTTCTTTACTACCAAAATCAAACTTGTAGAGATGAAATCTAAAATCTCTAAGATGAAATACATTGGATGATATAAGTTGCAGATAAGATGCCACAGAAAAACAATAATAATAAATTTGAAGACATAGCAATAAAATATATATATATATTTTTTAAATGAACAGAAAAATATTTTTAAAAATACTTATTTAAAAAAGAATTAGGGAGTTGTGGAAACCACTTTACATGGCCTAATATTCGTGTCACTGGTGTCCCTGAAAGAGTTGAGAAAAAGAGGATGGACAGAAAAATAATTTGGAGAAATTATGACTGACAATTTTCTTAATTGATGAAAACTGCAAATCTATAGATCCAGGAAATTCAACCAAATTTAACCACAAGAAATATGAAGAAAACTTCACCAGGTTACATTATAATCACATTGCTCAAAACCAGGGATAAAGAGAAACTATTAAAAGTGCCCAGACAAAAAAAAAAAAAAAAAGAAGCAAAGATAAGGATAAAAAAGCAAAGATAAAGATACAGCAGATTTCTTGTTAAACTAGTAAAAACAGGAAGACAGTGAACTATCATTTCTAAAGCACTGCCGAATTAGAAGTCTACACCCAGCAAAAATATCTTTCAAAAACAAAAGTAAACTAAAACTTTTGCATGTATACAAAGGTTGACAGAATTTGTTACTAACAGGTAGGTAATATAAGAAATGTTAAAGGAATTCTTTCAGGTTGAGTAATCATAAATGAAAATATGTATCTACACAAATAACATCAGAAAAGGTAATTATATGGGTAAACAAATTGTTTTCTTAGCATTCAAGCTCTTTAAAATATTATGGACTGTTTAAACAAAAATAATAAAAATATACGGTGAGGTTTATAACATATGTGTAAGTAGAATTTAAAACAGCAGTAGTTCATATCTAGGAGAATACTCATAGAAGAATACTAGGTAGAGTTTTATATATAGGACTATAATAAGTTGAAGATATTTACTATGAACTATATGGTAATCATTAAAGTAATAAATCAAAGATAAATAATACATCAAAAAACATAAAATGGAATAATACATTGTATTAGGTTGGCGGAAAAGTAATTGCGATTTTGGACTGTGAATTTTAAATCATTATAACTAGGCTCAAGCATATCTTTATTAATCAAAATAGGAACCATTACATTCAACACATTTTTGTCCATGAGAAATAAGTTTGTTTATTCCTGTAGTGTAAATATCCATGTATTGGGATTTGACGATCTCTTGGAAAGCATTTTCTGCATCCTTCTGGTTATGGAAACTTTTTCCCTGCAAAAAGTTGTCGAGATGATTGAAGATGTGGTAGTCAGTTGGCCAGAGGTCAGGTGAATGAGAGATGAGACAAAACTTCATAGCCCAATTCATTCAACTTTTGAAGTGTTGGTTATGAGATAGGCGGTCAGGAGTTTTGAAGAGTTGAGCCCTTTCTGTTGACCAATGCTGGCTGCAGGCATTGCAATTTTCAGTACATCTCTTCAGTTTGGTGAGCATACTTCTCAAATGTAATGGTTTTACTGGGATTCAGAAAGCTGTAGTGGATCACAACGGCAGCAGACCACCAAACAGTAACCATAACCTTTCTGTGGTACAAATTTGGTTTTGGAAAGTGCTTTGGAGTTTCTTATCTGTCCAGCCTCTGAGCTTGTCATCACCAGTTGTCATATAAAATCCACTTTTCCTTGTACGTCACAATCCAACAAAGAAATGGTTCATTGTTGTTGCATAGAATAGAAGACAACACTTCCAACAATGATTTTTGTTTTTAATTTTGGTCAGCTCATGAGGCACCCACTTACTTAGCTTTTTCACCTTTCCAATTTGCTTCAAATGCTGAACAACCATAGAATGGTCAACATCCAGTTCTTCCACACCTTCTTGCATCATTGTAAGATGATCAGCTTCCATGATTGCTCTCAATTGGTCGTTGTCAACTTCCAATGGCCAGCCAGTATTCTCCTCATATTCAAGGCTCTCATATACTTTGCCAGACTTCTTGAACCACTACTGCACTGTACATTTATTAGCAGTTCCTGGGCTAAATGCATCGCTGATGTTGCCAGTTGTCTCCACTTCTTTACGGCCCATTTTGAACTCAAATAAGAATATCGCTCAAATTTGCTTTGTGTCTAACATCATTTCCAAAGTCTAAAATAAATAGCAAATAATAAGTCATTAGCAAAATAAAGAAATAAATGTCCATTAAAGTGATGTATAACATAACCAGATTTATTTAAGAATGTATTCCAATGTCAAAGAGCAAATTCTAACAATGCAATTGTTAAACTGCAATTACATTTGCATTAACCTAATACTAACTCAAAAAAGGCAGAACAATACAGCAGAATGGGAACAAAAAACAAATATTAAATTAGTAGTAGATGAGGGGATTAAACCTAATAATATCAATAATCATATTAAACAGAAATAAGCTAAAAATTCCCGTGAAAAGTCAGAGATTATCAGATGAGATTAAAAAGCAAGATCTTACTATAAACTGTCTACAAGAAATGTATGTCAAATACAGAGAAAAATTGTTTACCATTAAAAGGATGAAAGATTTACCATACTAACACTAATCAAAGGGAAAATTGATTTACTATATAAATTTCAATGTAAATTGACTTCAGAGTAAAGAACATAGCCAAGGAAAAGCTGGTCATTTCATAGCGATAATTAAATCAATTTGGCAAGAGGTTATGGCAATCCTAAGCTTTGATCTTATTAATAAGAAAGTTTCAAAACACATGAAGTAAGAACTAACAGAACCACAAGAAAAAATAAATTATTATAGTCGAAAATCTCAGTACCCCATTTCAATAATTGATAGAACAAATATAAAAGAATATAGAAGAACTAAAAAAAAAGTACTATCAACCAATTTGATTCATTGAACACACCATTCAACAATAGTAGAATATACATTCTTTTTAAGTGCATAGGAAACGTTTATTAAGATATCCTATTTTCTGTCCATAAAACCAGTCCCAATATATTCACAAGGCAAAATAAACATTGTCTGTCACTACAAAGAAATTAAATTAGAAACAAATACCATAAAAATATCTGGAAAATCTTACAAATATTTAGAAATTATAGAACACATTTCTAAGCAATCCATTGGTCAGCAAAACAAATCAAAGGGTAATTAGAAAGTCATTAGAAATGAAAATGAAAACACAGCATATCAAAATATACGGAATGCTACCAACGCAGTACAAACCATGATAAGCTGGAAAAGTTATAGCAATAAATGACTGGTTAAATAAATTTTCTTAAGTCTTAAATCAATGACTTTAGGGTCTTCTATAAAATACTAGTAATAGGAGCACAAATTCAACCTAAAGTAATAAGAAAAGAAAATAATAAAAGAGCTGAAATTATTGAAATAGCAGAGAAACAATTGAATGATCACCTAAGAGATAATATGAGTAGCCCTATCTATTTTAAATAAGTAGAATTTTTAATTTATAAACATTCCAAAAAAAATTTTCATCCCAGATGGTTTCAGTAGTGAATTCTACCATACATTTAAGAAAAAAATTGTACCAATTTTATGCAAATTCATTCAGAAATTGAGGAAGAGGGAAAATGTCCATACTCATACTATGAGGACAACATTTGTCTGATACGAGCACCAAATTACCTCATTGCAAAAAAACTACAGACCTGTCTTCCCTCATCGTGTGCATACAGAAATTCTCATTGAAATATAAGGAAGTCAAATGTAACAATATACAAGCAGGATAATACTTCATCATGACCAACCGGGGTTTATCTGAGTGATGCATGATTGATTCAGCTTTCAAAAATCAAACCATGTAATTCACCAAGTTAATAAACTATTAAAGGAGAAACATACAATCACGTTAATACAAATACACACACATGCAAGTATCTGGCAAAATTCAATATTCATTCCTGATAAAAAATTTTAGCAAACAAGAAATAGACAGCAATTTCCAAAGCCTGAAAACATGCATCAAGGGAAAACATGCAACTGATGCCATACTTACGGTAAAAGACTGAGCAAGTCTTTCTCTTAGAACAAGAAAAAGACAAACATTTTTGTTCTCACCACTTTTATTCTACAATGTACTGGAGATTTTAGACATTTCAATAGACCAAGAGGGAAAAATATTCAAATTAGGAACAACGAACTGTCTTAATCTCAGATGACATGATTGTCTATGCAGAAAATCCTACAGAACTACAGAAAAAGCTTCTAACCCTAATAAGTTAGTTGAGCAAGACTGTAGCATACAATTCTGATATAAATTTATAATATACTAGCAAACAATCTGCAATTGATATTTTAAAAATACTATTTACAATAGCATAAAAATATAAAATTCTTAGAAATAAATATGATGAAAAAATATTCAATATTTGCACACTGGGAACTATAAAATACTGCTGAAATAAATTAAAGAAAAACTAAACAAATCTAAAATTTGCCATGCCCATTGGTTGGAAAAGTCAATATAGTTAAGATACCAATTTATAGATTTAATCAATCTATAGATTTAATGTAGTCTCAAACAAAATCCCAGCAGGGTCTCTGGAGAAATTGACAAGTTGATTCCAAAAATTGTATGGAAATGTAAATGATCTAGAATAGCTAAAACAATATTATGAAAGAATATTATGAAAATTAACTGCTTAATTTAAAGACTGGTATAATGTGACAACAATCAATACAGAATGATATTTGGCATAAAGATAGACAAAAAGATATGGACGACTTGTTTTTGACAAGTGTGAAGATCATTCAGTGGAGAAAGCTTATGCTATTTAACAAATGTTCTGAACCAATTATTAATATTCAAAGAAAAACAAACTTCAATCCTTATCTTGAAACATATTTGAAAAATTAATTCAGCTGGATTATACAGACTTAAATGCAAAATACAATACCATAAAACTTCTAAAAAAATCTTTGTGTCATTCGACTAGGCAAAACTACTTTTTATATATAACACTAATAGCATTTATCTAAATATAAAATTTTAAAAAATAAATCGACTATCATAAAAAATCAGTTCTTTAAATAAATAGTGTTAAGATAATTGAAGACAATGTGTAGACTGAGAGAAAACATCCATCAAACATAAATCTGAGAAAGGACTTTTATTCAGAAAAAAATAAATATCTCTTAAATCTCAGCAATAAGAAAATAAATAGGCTGGGCATGGTGGCTCATGCCTGTAATCCCAGCATTTTGGGAGGCCAAGGTGGGTGGATCATTTGAGGTCAGGAGTTCAAGACCAGCCTGACCAACATGGTAAAACCACGTCTGTACTAAAAATACAAAAATTAGCCTGGCGTGGTGGCCGGTGCCTGTAATCCCAGCTACTTAGGAGGCTGAGGCAGGAGAATCGCTTGAGCCTGGGAGGCGGAGGTTGCAGTAAGCCAAGATGGAACCACTGCATTCCAGTCTGAACAGAGTGACTCCCTGTCTCGGAAAAAAAAAAAGAAAGAAAGAAAACAAAACAAAACAACCCAATTAAAAATGGACAAAAGATTGAATAAACACTTCATCAAAGGAGATAAACAGAGTGCATATAAGCACCTACAAAGGTATTAAACATCATTATTAGAGAAATGCAAAATAATTCAATGATCGATATTACTACAGACTTATGAGAATGGCTAAAATTAAAAAGACTGACCATACCAAATGTTGATAAGGATTTGGAGGAACTAGAACTCTCATATTATAAATACTGATGTAAATATGTGATACTGATGTAAATATAAAATGGCACACCACTTTGGAAACAATGTGGCAGTTTCTTGAAAAGTTAAATATACACATATCATATTACGAGCCATTCCACTTCTACTTAGTTACTTAAAGGAAAAGAAAAGGTATGTGTATACAAAGATTGGTACAACAATATTCGCAGCAGCTTTACATTTAGTAAGCTCAAACCAGAAACAACCCAAATGTCCATCCTAAGGGGAATGCATAAACCAATTATTATATATCTATACAATGGAATACTACTCAGCAATAGAGAGAAATGAACTATTGATACACACAACATGGTTGAATCTCAAATTATTTTTGCTGAGTGAGAAAGGCAGACAAAAAAGAGTATATTTTTTATTATTTAAAATTATGGTATATTCAAACTAATCTCTAATAACAGAAAGTAAATCATTGGTTGCCTGAACGGAGAAAAAGTAGGGAACCAAAGGAAGTGATTACAAAGGAGACATAAGGAAACTTTCTGTAGTGATAAATAGGTTCAACATCTTGAGTGGAATGTCAATTTCACAGGTGTATATGTGCATCAAAACTTATCAAATTGTAGATTTTAAACATGTGGTTTATTATATTACCATTACATCTTGATAAAGCTATTAAGAAAGAAAACATAATTATTTTTAGAATACTCAATGAATACTTAATTATGAATTGTCAATTTCCATAGACTTTCCCTCTATAAATTTGCACAGTCTTGCATACTGTGGATCCCTGTAACCAATGTAAAAATTATATAACAAGGTTACATTTTCTTGCCTACGGATGTCGTATTTTAATGAATTTGGAGCATAAGGATCATTGCACTTCTTGAATTTAACCCTACTTATTCATGCATGCAATGTTTATACTGCAATATTAACATACTGTGTTGGTTTTGATCTGTTTTTTGAAGACAGAAGAGATCCCCTCACTCAGAAAAGAGATAACCCAAATTTGGTTAGAATCCAAATGGTATTGTGTGACCTAATTAAGTGGTGGGTATTTCATGAGCTTAGTCTTTCACATCTGGCTGTTATTAGATAGCCCTACTTGGCTACCCTACAAAGTAGCATTTGATCTAAGGGCCAACTCTGCCCCACAATTTATTAACGTCTCTCACACTGACTAAATCCACAGGGAGAGGTTGGACCCAAGAAACCAGGCAACAAAGTAGGAGATATCTCTGCAGAGGGACTAATTCTTTTTCTGTTTGATTTTTAAGTGCATTTTGCCTTGACTAACTTCAAATATTGATTGTTAGAAAGTGGACTGGAAATGTAATGATTGACTGATCGCAATGTATTACATACAACGAATTTTGAATACCGCAGAACTAATTGAATAAATGAACGGAAATATTAATATTGAATTAATAGGAATGATCAGAGTGAATTAAACACAGCGGGCCAAATTCTGCCCCTGGATATGCATGCACAATTTCCATTGACTTCAATGGGGGTTTTGTTGTGTGTATCCAAGGGCAGAATCCAGCTTAATTAATTTTTTAATTGTTTTTAAATGGTGAATGAATTGGTTAAAGTGCAAAGCACCAGAGACGACTTTGTACATATTGCATATATCGCTGTGTTTTTAAAAATATGCCTGAAATACATTCTTACAGTCTTACATATATAACCTACCACAAATGTTAAAATTTAAACTTTGCAGAAAATAATGTAAGAAATAAAAACATTGCTGTTACATCTTCTTTGTAAAAGGTTAATGCATACAAATTGCTGCAGACTTCTATTTCTTTATATTAAAATGACAAAACTTTGATTTATTAATGAGCTTTTAAAATAAACCTGAAGCTTCGGTGCCCAGGAATCTAACCATGTCCTCGCAACTGTCCTCTAGCTGAACTCAGTAGCTCAAGGTACTCTCTTTACCATAGCCTTCTTGTTTTCATCACCTTCTTATTTTAGTTAAAAAATTATTTGACAAATACTGTGAATGCAAAGGCTTATTATTTGATCTTAAGTAACTGTCACATCAGTTTAGTTTTTAGTACTTAAGAAATTTTACTATGAAATCCCTTCTAGATTAAGGGTCCAAATAAGATTTAAAATATGTTTGATCCCCTAATTGATTCCGTCATTAAAATAGCCCAATTCTACTCTACGTCATCACATCCACTGGCCTGCCTCAGGCCATAGAAAGTCAATGACTTAGACCTGAAATTTATAACAATTTGACATAAGACATCATTCCATAATATCAGCTACCAAGAAAGAAAAATAATCTTTTGTGAAATAAGCTTTAAACATGAACAGAAAATGTGTGTGTGTGTGTGTGTGTGCCTGTGTGTGTGTGCACTGGGAATGGAGGCTTAAAGAACTCTCTTGTATAAGGACAATAAAAACAAAAATGAAATATTAATATTATACATTCCTTGAGTGACTGCATAAGGTAACATTAAATTGACAACTTTCTTTGTTTTAATTAATAGGAGTTTTTTTAGAGCAGTTTTAGCTTCACAACAAAATTGAGCACAAAGTACAGCACAAAGCACAAATTCCCATTTGCTCCCTCCCTGCTGTCACACACATTGACATCAACACCATAAACTTCCATAATTGGTGCAGTATGATTGTTACAACACATGAGCCAACATTGACATTATCAATAAAGCCCCTTAGTTTACATTAGCATTCACTCTTGGTGTAGTACGTTCTATGGATATTGACAAATGTACACAGACATGTAGCCACCATTGTAGTACCATAGAGAACAGTTATTCTGCCCTAAAAATTACCTATTTCATCTATTCACCCCTTTCTGTCCCAAAATCCTGGACAGTCACTAATTTTTTTTTTAGGCTCCATAATTTGCCTTTTCTACAATGTTATATAGTTGAAATCTTACAATGAGGAGACTTTTCATACTGGTTCCTTTCACATAATAGTCATTCAAAATTTCTTGATATCTTTGCATGATTTAATAGCTCATTTCTTTTTAGCACTGAGTAATATTCCATTGTCTAGATGTAATGATTTATCTGTTCATGTACTGAAGGACATCTTAGGTTTTTTTCACATTTTGGCAATTATAAATCTGGTATAAACATTTGTGTGCAAGTTGTTGTGCAGATCTGTTTTTAACTCTTTTGAGTAAATACCAAGGAGCAGAATTGATGGATCAGATGGTGAGAGCATGTTTAGTTTTGTAAGAAATTCCCAAAACTCTCTTTCAAAGTTACTATACCATTTTGCCTTCCCACCAACAGTGAATGAGAGTTCCTATTGCTCTGCCTTCTCATCAGCATTTGATGTTGTCAGTATTTTGGATTTTACTCATTTAAAATGCTGTGTAGTGATATCTCATTGTTATTTTAATTGGCAATTCCCTAATGACTGTGATGTCAAGCTTCTTTTCATATGTTTATTTGCCATCTGTATATCATCTTTGGTGAGGTGTCTGTTCAGCTCTCTTGCTCATTTTTCAATTGAGTTGGTCATTTCCTAATAGTCCAGTTTAAGAGTTATTTGTATATTTTGAATAACAGTTCTTTATTAGATGTGTCTCTGCAAATATTTTCTACTAGACTGTTACTTATATTCTTATTCTCTTGACAGTTATAAATTTTTTGTTGTTTTTTTTGCTTTTAGAGGCAGGGTATCACTCTGTCTGCCAGGCCTGAGTGCAGTAATGCAGGCATGTCTTACTGCAGTGTCAATCTCCTGGGCTCAACTCTTACCTCAGTCTCCTAAGCAACAGGAATTACAGGAGTGTGCCATCATATCCAGCTATTTTTTTTTTTAATACAAACAGAATATTTTATTCTTCAAATATCCATATTATATAAATTACATTCATAATTACTGTGTAATACATTCTCCAGGGTAGTCTCAAACTCTTGGCCTCAAGCAATCCTCTTGCCTCAGCCTTACTGGAATTTTGATAGTCTTTTTCACAGAGGAGAAGTTTTTAATTTTAATGAAGTCCAATGTTTCAATCCTTTTTTTTCCCCATGAATTGTGCCTTTTAATTTAAAATGTCAGCACCAAACCCAAGATTTCATCTGTATTTTCTGCTGTGTTATCTTCTAGGAGGTTTATAGTTTTGCATTTTATGTCTGTAATCTATTTGAGTTAATATTAAGGAAGAGTATAAGGTTGATATCTCAAGTAATTTTTTTTCATGTAGATATCCAGTAGTTCAGCACCATTTGTTGCAAAGGCTATCTGTTCTCCAATGAATTATCTTTGCTACTTTGTTAAATATCAGTTGACTATATTTGTGTGGGTCTATTTCTGGGATCTCTATCCTATTCCATTTAGCTATTTGTTTATCAGTTTGCCAGTACCACACTTTCTTGATTATTGCAGCTTTATACTAAGTCTTGATGTCAGTGTGAATTTTTCAAATTCATGTAATCCTTCCCTTTCAATATTGTGTTGGATATTCTGGATCTTTTTCCTCTTAAAACGAACTTTAAAATCATTTTGTCAGATTGTTTTCTTTTTTAGAGGACTTCTTTATTTTTTTAAACTCAGTTGTCTTTTGTATTGGTTAAAATAAAGTTAATATAAAAAACAATTAGAGCTGTCCTTTATTAAAAATCTTTTTTGAAGAAGTTAATAGCTACTAAAAAACTAGAATGACTACAACTTAATGTATAGGCAAGAGTCATTATTAGATTTTGCCATAATAAAAAGTTTGCTGGCAATGAAAATTAATTATTTATACAGTAATTATGAATATAATTTATATAATATGGATATTTGGAGAATAAAATATTCTCCATTTTATAGTGTAAGAAAGGGATATTAAAACAAATATCAAAGTATTTAAAATTACCATTATTTTAAATAATCAAGTTCAAAGACACTTATTTTTCAAAGTAGTTGCAGGAGGCACTTCACTCTCTCAGCCTAGTTCCCCATGTCTATCACACTTGAGGATAAAGAACTGCACTGCCTCCTGAACAGAGATGACCTGAGGGTCTCAAATGAGCCAAAGTAAGGTGAGTAAAATTAAATTAAATGCTATGATGAACATAGAGGAGGAAATCCCTTCAACTCAGTCTCTCTATCATGAAAACAGTCTCCTGATATTGGTGATAGCAGGTTGAACTTCTTTAATTTGGGGGTATTTGTTTTTGTTTTACTGCTTTTATTTTTTTTTAATTTTCCTTTATAATAAACATGAAACAGTTGAACTAAAATTTAAATTTCCATAGGCAGGAGATATTTTTGTATATTACCTGTAGAGCAACAAAAATGTTGCTAATAGTAGCTGTGAGAGCAACCATGGAAGCACACTTTAGAGTGCAGAGAAATATTACATCACATCGACCCAGCCTCATGATCCTGTTTAATTATGAGAACATATCATTAACTCACAAAAAGTGCATCTGCAATATCTATCCCACAGAATATTTCACTAGATTAGAAATTACAAATGGTGATCAGTGTCATACATCATGATTTTGAATTCTTCAAACAACAAGTAAATGCAAAAGAAATTACTGCAAATAAGTATGTAAATAAACAAAAGGCGCATCAATAATCCTGAAAACTCAAGAATAAAGGCTCAAACTGTTGAGCTCAAAACTCAAGAATATATTCATGTTACTCAAAGTGCAGTCTGTGGACCAACAGCATTGTCATCACTTACCTAGGAATTTGCTAGAAAAGTGGCATCTTAGGCCCATCCTAGACCACCTGATTCAGAGTATGCATTAAAAAAAAAAAAACAGACAAAACAAAAAACAGGTGATCACTGCAAACATTTAACTTTGAAAAGCAGTGCTTTATCATCTTAATAATATGCTGGAAAATAAATGGACTTTGGAGTTAGAGCTATTCTGCCACTAATTGTGTAATCTTGGATGTTATTCAGTCTGTCTGTACTCAGTGTGTCCATCTGTCATGTGGGGCTGGTAATATCTACTTCCCAAAGTTGTCATGAGCATAGAATGTAATAGCGTGTGTGCAATACATTCATTCTTCCAGCTATGCAATTGTTCATGGACTACCTCAAGTAATGAGTTTATAGTACACTGCTGTTCACATATTAACTCTTGCCACAAAGTTATATAAAAAAATAATAATAATAAGAGAAAATGCACATTAGTATTAAATCAACACATTTTTTACCCTGGGAATTTGAGGATATCCTCAATCTGGAGAACCTTTTTCAAACCCCACCCTCTTTCTTTTTGCTTTCAACTGTGTATGTGCTGAGATGAGAGTCCCCTTATGTTTGAGTTCAGTCCTCAGTTCTCTGGCATGTATTACTTCTTAGTAGTGGCCAGAAATTCCTTCTCAGGTCTTTCAGAAGTGGTTGTCGCTCTGCTTTCCCAGTGCTGATCTCTGATCCTTGTTTGCAGATATTTCTTTTCCACCTTCAAAGACAATATGAGCTTTCCACAATAGCCATAACCTAAGAAAACAACATGGTTGAAACCCTCCACTGTCAATGCAGAAAGGCAAGCTATTTTATCCTATTAGTATCTGTCTCATTTATCTTCTTCTCCCTTAACTTTTTATTTATCCCAAGAGATTAACTTGTGTTTCATTACCATGACCTTCCAGGAGGCCCTCTGACCATGTGCATTAGCACATCTGTATTTATAATTCCGTTGCCTAATTATAATACCTATCTCAATGCCTAACACATTGCAATCCCTCAGTAGGTGTTATTTTCCTTTTTCAATCCGGGCTGCTATTTGAGATAACTTACAATGATACTATAAATAATAAGATATTATTATTTTTTTTTATTTTAAAATATCTAGATATTTTATTATTCACCATTAATCAAATCTTATTATTAAGACCAAATTAGCATATGTGTGTAAACATACAAATGATCATTTTTAGCACATGGTCACTAAGCTATTGGGTGGGAAACTCTCCATAATTCACCTTCTCTGAGGCCTTGTTATAGAATTGTAATAAAAGAAACTTTGCTTTACAGCTTTATTTTTATGCATTTATTATCAGAAGTACAGTAATATTCATTACAAATAATTTGAATAGTGTTCCTCCCAAAGTAGCAATTCTGTCACTCGTTATGAGTTTATTCTCATTCAACTTGTCTTTTAAAAAATGGCTTTTAAAAAATGGATTTTAAAAAAATGGCTTTTAAAATGGCTTTTGAAATCGTGAACAAATAGGAACACTTTTAAGGGTATCAGCTAATAATTAACTGTGTGCAGCTAATAATTAACTGATGATAACATCCTGGTTTGTCTGGGCAAACCAGGATGTGGAGTTGCCCTAGGTATTAGTAATTTTGGCACTGGAATACTTAAAGGCCATTACTAGTACAAAATTACTCCAGTCATGGAAGATTCCTTCATCAGGACAGAAGTGTTTTTGCAACATCAGATTCAATCCAAAGAACTTCTTGGGACATACACAAGTAAATTTCTGTGAGACCATGAACTTGAGTCCTCACTGTAAAGAAAGAATCAGGAAACAATGCAAAGAGGATTAAGCCTTGGGAAACTAGACAACAGCAAAGTTTGACATGGTACTAGGTGTTGTCAGGAGCAATTGATGAAAGGAAAGTTATTGTAGTACTTACAATAACAGGGTTTGGGCAGACAAAAAGGAGAGTCTTTAAGTGTATCCGTCTGCACAGACAAATATCAGTATTGTATCAATTCTAAGTGTATTTTCATTTATTTTTGAATGAAAACCTATGCTTTTTAATATTGCTAATTAATAACTTTTTATTTGGAAAATAAATAGATTTCCAACATTTAAAAAGTCATAATATCAAGAAATGTTTTTAAATACCTAAAAATTTTGATATATGTTTAATGGGTATAAATTGTATATAATTTGTGTATTTATCTTTCTGAAAACAATGGCAAGAAGTGAGCTTTAAAGGGATAGAATCTGCTATTCAACAGTAAAGAGAAATAGGGGCTGATTGGTGACATTATTAAGTCCTTTCTTTTGGAAATAAATGTAATATGTTAAAAAGTCATGACATAAATGACTTTTTAAAGAGATCTATGTATTTTATAGATGCCCTGGGTAGAATTCTTTATGTGCCTGTGGTTTGGAAAGAACTAGAGCTAAGCAGATATATAAACAGGATGGCTGAGCTGGGAACACCTTTCTTGGTTGTCCTGTGTTTTTTTCAGGCCTGCAAAACCCCTAAGGAGAGTTCTTCAAATTAGGTAAGAAACGTTTGTAAATTTAAAGTTTTGTAAAGAGGAAAAAGAGAATTTATTTTGTCTGCTTAAAAGTGCAAATCCCAGTGTTTTGGGCATCAAGGGTGCAAAAAGCAAATGTAACTGTTTTGTGAATTTGGCCCTTGGGTTTGTCATTCAAATCTAAGCATTGCAGCTAGATCAGAAATTTCAACAATGTGACATCTCCATGATTTTCTCTGTGAAATCGAATGCTCTGTCTCCTAGACATAATATAAAACACTGTAGGTCTGCATTGTATAACCTCCAACCATATAAACCATATAATTCTATACTTGGCTCAAAACATAAAATTTTCCTTGGAAAAAATATATAAAGAAATAATAATAGCATTAAATTTGAAGTCACTCGTATCTAAATATCTGAGAGCTTCACTTTAAAAGTTGAATAGTTTTGACTATCTGCTTTAAATAATAACTAATCTAGAGCAGCTTGATATAGTTTTTGATAATATTTCACTTCATATTCAATTTTGGAAGTCTCTGGTTTTGCATATTCTTTGAATTTTGTTCTTTTGATACTAAATAAAATTTGAGAAATAAATTTACCTAATGTAGCAAAACAAATATTGATTTTGTCATAAAGTCAATGTTATTTGTTGGGCTTCCTCACATTAAATATGTTAAGAATACACATGATTTTATTAACCCACTACTAAAATCATACTTTATATAATCAATATTTTTCTGACTTATGAATTTTCTCAAGGATTTGGAAAAATTTTTATTATAAAGAATTAATATAAACAACTATAATTATCCAATTTAACTTTCCCTTGGAACAGAATATTGGTTGAGCTGAATATATGTATACTATAACTTATTAGCTCTGTAAAGACAAGGATTTCTTAGGAAGCACACAGTGACTGTTATTCCCATATCAATGGGAAAGAAAAGATCTCCTTTTGAAAGTTCGTGAACTCTAAAGCCTTGGCTCCATTTTGATCCTAAAAGGAAAGAAATTTAAGTATGTTATGATATAAATGAGAATTATTTTATTAAAACTGGTTGGCCCCTAAGAGTTGTAGGCCCAGTCAGATGTTATCATCAGAGACAATTAAATTGTTTCCTGTGAGTCAGTAATATTAGTCTCAGATGAGCAGAAATAACACATTAGATCAGAAGTCTAAAGAGATATCCAGAAATGTTAATGTTAGCTAGCCCACTTTATCTTCTCTAGCAGGAGGAAACCCTGCATTTCTCACCAAAACGTTAACTATTTTTAAAGAGATGAAAACATAAAGTTTTATATTAAGCAACAACATCAATATAGTCTACTGTTACCTCTCTAGAAACTTTTTCATTAAGACTCTACAAAATGTCTCAATTTTTCAACTCCATGCTTTCTCCTTTGTTCTCAATTCACTTTTATAATTCCTATACAACTTTACATTGTGACTTTAATATATACAACATTTACATACTGAAGTTAACAGATATTTTGTCAAGGAGAAAAATGTAATTCCATAGAATTTTGGTAGTGAACATTTTGATTAGAGAGTTTTTTTTTTTTAACATTTTTAAATGTATACAAAATGTGTTAATTTATTCATACCCCAAAGGTAAATATAATAATTCAAATAGTTGAATAATTTGAGCCTACAAACCATTCTAGAATTATTTGAGATCAAGAGCATTATGTAGACAATATCGTATTGCAGGCATGTTAGTTCACTGTTTAAGTACATAGACTTTGGAGTTCAATGGACTTGGGTTAGAATGACAGCCTTATCACTTATGGTCTCTGAGACATGACCATGAGTCATCAATCTAAAAAGACAGTCCAGAAGTAATGCCAAGCAGATAAAGACCTGAGAGACTTGATAGGAGAGAAAGTTTGACAAGGATGGTAATAGGTGTTGTCATGAGAAATTGATGAGAGGAAAGTTACTGTATTACTTACAATATGTGAGTACTTGAGCAAGTTACTTATTCTTTCTGAGTCTTATTGACTTATCTATGAAACAGATGCAGTGATAGCAAACTTGCAGAGAGCATATAAAGATCTAAGTGCAGTGGTTAGAACAGAAGTCTCCATGAAGAAGCTAACATTATCATCAGCATCTTCATATGTGTGTGTATATGTGTGTGTGTATAAAATATTTTTTCTTTAAAGTTGGGGTTTTACTTTTAGATAGTTAACCTATCACCTCAAACATAATAGTCCCAATTTTATATATTTTTATATTAGGCATTATTCCCATATTGGCAAATTATCATTACAGTATTTCAAATGATTTGTAACATTCGTAAATATGACTACCTTGTCCCAAATCAAACATTTCTCTGGAGTCTTCAGACCCATCTCATAAAAACACCTTACAAATACAGCCTATGACAACAGTGAATATCAAGTTTGTCAGGCCTAATTTTTATAACCCAATACCAAGGTGCAGTCAAGGTCACATATTTTCCCATTGCACTTCATGTAGACAACAACAGTCTTTGGAATGGACACCTAGTCCTCAGGTGGACACCATGCATGTTTCATCACAGTGACTAAGCAAGCAATCAGATAGAATTTGAATATAATCACTATCTCTGACATAGCAATTCCAAAGACTTATCCTACTAGGAATGAATAGAAGTATCCTCAAAAGCATAACATATACCTTCTGGCCAAATAATGTTATCTCCATTTATCTTCTGTTTACTCTTTTAATTTAAATAAACTTTTGGGAGAATGGTTTTAGATTTACAGAAAACTTACAAAGATTTTACAGATAGTTCCCATGTAAATTGTACCAGTCTCTGCTATTGTTAACAACTTACATTACTGTGGTGTATTTGTCAGTATTGAGTCAACACTGGTATATTACTATTAACTAAACTACATGCTTTATTTAGATGTCACCAGTTTTTTTCATGTTTTTTTTTCTGTTTCAAGATCTCATCCAGAGTACTACACTACATTTAGTTATCACATCTTTTTAGTATCTCCTGATGTGTGAGTGTTCAAGATATTCTTTGCTTTTGATGACCTTGACAATTTCGAGGTGTGCTGATCAGGTATTTTGCAGGTTATTCTTTATTTGGGGCTTGTCTAATGTTTTTTCCATAGGTACATTAAGGTTATTATTTTAGGGGAGATGGGGGAGGTCTCCTGTTTACATGAACGTTCTGATTGTATTTTGTCTAACTGAGAGTTTAAAGAAGCTTTTCTCTGTGAGGCAGTATTTGGGACCATCCTGATTTATTTAGCCCCCTTGTTCAATTTTACTTAGTGATTGAGATGAAAGTTATCCAGATAACTACCACAGAGGATAAGATAATGCAAGCAAATATCCATGCAAAACAGAAGACAATATTTTTAGCCTATTTATCTGAATATGTAAAATCCCTTCCCAGGTATATTTTCCTGAATCCTCTCGCACACCAAAGACAACTGCTCACCACATATTATTCTTCAATGTGTTTCTTTTATTTTGTATGCATAAAGGTCAACCTGAAATATACATCAAACCTGAATGAAACATCCTCTTTCCCTATGTAACATACCAGTGCTTGAAGTTTGCTCTTCCAGCATTATTTGTTTAATAGAAATATTTTCCATACCACCTGGTTCTGGCAGAAAGTCAAAATTTGCATTTATATGAGGTAGTTTATCAAATATAACATACAGAAGTCTGTTAAGTACACATTGCATTTTGTTTGTGAGAAAATCTGTTTGTATTTAATGTAGTTTTTAAATTAACCTTAATGAAAGCTTCTGAAAATTGTTGTTCTAAGCATTTGAAATATGCAACAAGAACTGGTGGAAGACATAAACATGTTTTCCATTATATGTTATCAGATAGCCCAAAATTACTACAAAGAAGAATGTGGGACTATGTTAAATTAGAAAGATAAGTAAGCATTTAGTTAAAAGCAAAGGTCTTTAGAAGAGGAAAGCATCCAACACAGTTAACCCTAAGCATCTTATAACAATCTTCAGTCAGAGGTATTTTAGCATTTTTAAGTTAGTATATTACTTACCGTACATGGAAACTAAAGTTATTTCCACCAAATTCTAACATTTTATTCCTCTATCTTAGACTTACCATATACTCAATGATTCACCTAAGGCTCTCTAAAGTCCTGAGAAAGGTAGTTGGGAGCATGAACTCATCTGTCCTGTGTCTCTTAAGATAACACTTCATCCTCCTCTCATGTTTTCACTTTTCATTCCTTATAATGTTTTCCTTAGTATTGTCGTTTTGAATTTCAACATATCCCAGTGATTTTCTCATAGATGGTTCCACAATCATGGATATAGGTTTGACATTCATTTCTAGTAGACCATGACATTTTTATCAACTGGGGCAAACCAAATGTCTTTCGGGTTTGGACAAGTTATTTACATGAGCGAAGGGAGCTAGACAAGTGATGAGATGAGCACGATGCTCATCTGTAAAAAAAAGAAATTTCTACTTGGCTTGATCTCATCTTTGCTATGTAGATGAAAATGTCCAATATTTTCAGATAGTGAATGTTTTTTAAATTAAAGCTAGAAATCCAGATACTTGTATTTTAGGTTATTTTAGTTAGAAGCTAACTTTGAAATGTTTAAAATATTGTGCAAGCAAAAAATTATGGCTATGGTGCCAGTATGCAGCCTGTGTATAAAGTACAATAAATAAAACATATTAATAATTGCCTAATGCAAGTAAAAGCTGGGAAAATAACTATTCCTTGAATAAATATTATATTTATTTAGATGAAAAGTTATGCTTATTTTAAATCAAATGTTATTCAAAGTTATTGCTCTTCAATTCTTACAGTGTTTGACAAAGTCTAGGCTATGATCCCTAAACAGAATTTGCTACACCTTTGACTGTAAACTTATTTGAGGCCATTGCAGTGTTGTTCTAATAGTTTAATAAAAAGTCTTAAAACAAAGTTTTATATGCAACAAATTTCACCTTAGATTAAACTATCTAATAATTTTAGCTCTGTAAGCCTCTTATCTCCTAACCTTAAAGTTGTTTATTCATAATTTTCATCATGTGTGAGCTTATTTAAAATTTTAAATTGACAAAAACAATACATAGAGGGTTTGAGCCTCCGTAAGATTCCTGTTGTTCTAAACAGTCATATTTATCAGTGACCTCTTAGATTGGTGACCAGATGGCTTTGCTTGGGATGAAAGGAGGTATGTGAATCTATGAATTTCTATGTTAAGATCCATCAAGGAAAGCAATCCACACCTCATTCTTTCTTTACAATCATGAAAGTTGAAAAACAAAAGGCTGTTGTTAATCCACTTTCCACAAGTTTTTCTTCTCCATCCTACCTACAGCAGGGCGTTCTGACAGCTTAGGAAGAAACTGGTAGAGCTGGATGTGAATGGGACTCCTCTTCCCTCCTCAATCCAAGTCTAACACAATTGTCTCAGGGGTAAATGTTGAGTAATTTGTCACTTTTATCATGGCCCCAGAATTTTCCTTGTAGCCCAAAGTCAACATTTTCAATAAAAGAATAATTTCTTAAACTTATTACTATTATCTCTATAATGCATTTGAAGTATGATTTAATATGTTTGAGAAAGATGTTGTGGATAGCAGTTGTTTAGTGGGGATTTGGTAGTTATATTTTTTTTAATGTAAATAATTTTCTTTTATGAGTCTTTTCAACCTAAATCATATTTCCCATAGTATCTTGAGATTGTTTCAATCTCATAATATACATATTCAATCTTAAAATATCGTGTAGACAGCCTCCAGCTCCCCACTACCACCAGGTAGTTCTGGGAGAAATTATACCTTTATATACATGAAAATGTGTGGTTTTGTCTATTAAAATTTGTAAGATGGCCCATACAAAAAATGTTCATATACTATTGCAGAACTTAAAGTTTTAAAAGAAAAAACTCATGTAAATGCCATCAGAAATCTCAGTACAGCTTTTCAAATAATCTCAATGGTAGAAAATGTCTGTCCTGTATCTATAGTTATGATTATTTTAAAAAATAGCCAGACCTGATGAACAAAACAGATAACCTTAAATTGGGCCAAACACTGAGTTACAATATAAAAGATTAAAATCTAATATTTTCATGTAACAAATATGCATTGAATGCCTATCTCATGCAAAGGAAACAATACAAAATGACAACTAAACCATAGAAGGTACATAGGTTCACAGTTTTGAAAAGAACACTATTAATTTGAAGATGTATTATGTTTCATCATACCTTAATTAATGAAATTAGTTCATTTGATTGTTTTTAGTCATTCTAATATAACATGACAATGCTAATACTCAAATTACTAATCCAATATATTGATTTCTAGGGCTATTTTCTTGACACATCAGTGAATTTCACTATTACCTTGTTTGGCTGGTAAAGAATTATAAGAAGTGAATTGCAGAAAGTTGAAAGACAAAATGTGAGTTTGTTACTGATGTTATCAGTCTTTAAGGCTTGTAGTCCATTAACCATCTGCATTAGAAACACCTGGCAATATTTGTTAAAAATATAAACCCTTGGGCACCATGCTAAAATTCATTTTTATTATCACCAGGTTATTTTCTTATAGACAAAGAATTGAGAACTAACATTTGCGTATCAAGAAATCATTATAGATATAGATATTTAGGTATCAAGAACTCATCATAAAATGAGTTCAACACTTCCCCAGTGGGTCTTAGAAATTCTTCATGGTAAAATGGAATTTCACCATTAGGTTGTTTGTTGTATCAAGTTGTTCTTATTTGCTAACAATTATATTACAGCCATCAGATTTTCTCTAAAAATGTATTTAATACATCTCCATTTCCTGTGAAGCATTTATTTATAACAGTGATTTCCTGTTTTTTAATGTATGTTTAACTCTAATATCTCTTTCATATGCCGTATCATTCCAAAAAGAATGTCAGAAAGCTTGATATAGGATAAATAATTACAAAATTATGATTTTGTCAGTTAATCCCATGTCTCTGAATGTTTAAGAAAAAATATACCATATGATACTTCTGTCTTTCTCATTTATGATCCCATTTTTGATCTACTTTGATGAGGGTTTTAAAGAATGCTTTAACCTGCATATCACTTTGGTTATTAAAAATATGCAACCAGTAATTATCTGCTTCAGGTATGTCCTTAAAGTATGTTTTATCTTCATATGAAAAAAGAAACTTTCATATTAACTTCATAAAATTGAGTTAATAGTTTTATACTTAACCTTGTCTGTTTTATAATGAGACATGTAAATAGTTTAATAACATTATTTGCTTGTACCTCTTAAGGTTCAAACAACTAGTTGTTATATAGGAACAAATAAGTCTTATCTGTTTCAGAAGAAACATACTCTCTTAGCGTACAATAGCTAATATCAGACCACTAATAGATTTAACCTTGTAAGTTCATAGATATTTAAAAGAGTTATGGTTTGAAGGTCAACTTGTCTGTCTTACTGTAAAAGAAAGGCAAAGAAATGAATAAAAATTAGAAAGAATTAATTCTTCAAAAAGTTTTTACAAATCAAAACCCTGCAGTTTCACACTGAGAACAAAAGAAGCATATTAAACACCAAAGTTTATCAAGACAAATTAGGTCCCAGTTTCAAATTTTCTTTAATCTTTTGCATCTGAACAGTTTTTTTGCCTCATGCTGTTTTCCCCAGTTAAATGTTAAAATGAATTCTAGCCAATACCATTGACTTCCTCCCTTAAAAATATTGAGACACATAATAAAAAATTAATTACTTCCCCTAATTTCCGTGTGATTCTTTAAAAAGATGTAAAATTCATTTAAAGTAAGTGGTGACTTTGTCTTTGAAGATCACGACAATTAACATGGATCAAAGCTTAGGTTCTGTAACGATGATAGCTTATTAGCATAATGAAATTAACTTAGAGACAAGAATCTTTAATAGGTACAACAAAAACGCTTTAATAATACTTGAAGAAAATTATGTATTTGCTAGAAGTACAACAGTTTCAGATTTTCTATCCAATTAATAAGTTGTTAATTAACTCCTTTTCCAAACAATGCACACTTAAAGCTAACATCTGCCCACTGGAATATTCTATCTATTGTGTGTCATTTTTTTCGTGAGAATATAGTGGTTTTGCCAATGATATGTTGTACTTTTTTACTATTAAGAAAATTCAAGTTTACCCTTCCATACTATAAATCCAACATTTCATCATCAAAATAAGAAAAGGCTTAATGTCATATCTTAGGAAGGAAATTAAGATTTCACAATACGATTGCAATTTGACTGGTAGTTCACACTGAAGGTTTTTGGCATTTCAAGGGCCCGCTTTTTTGGACAGTTTTGGGGTACCTATAAAATCTGACTCATTGTTTAAACTCAAGAAGAAAAGAATCTACTAAAAATAATACTCATAATTTTGGTTTGGGTGTACATGTAGGAAACTACTTGGATTTGAGAATAAATGAAAGAATGCTTTATTTTTTTCCAGCACCAAGTCTTAATAATTATTTTTCCATCCAAAGGCTATAGAAAAATACGTATCTTGTCATTTTTTTAACCATTCATTCATTAAGCCATTATTTATTGAGTACTAATATTTATTGCAGGTGCCAGGCACTAAGAGTCTCCTAGTTTTAAAAAGAAAGAGGGTTGCGTTGTTCCAGGTGCTGTTTTAATTGCTGCTGGTGTCATTGTTTCAGTCAAATGGTTGATTTTCTTTTTGCCCATGTAGCAGAAACGGGCATTTCATCCACATCCTTTACTTCCATTATATCTGATTGTTACAGTATTTTTCTGACACTCATAATTGAGCATAATCCAAAATCAAAAACAAAACTGAACAAGGAACAATTACATAGCTACTTAACAGAAGACTAATTTTTCAAAAATATAATTTAACAAGGAATTATTGCACATGCCTTCCTCAGTTCCAACTCCAAAAAGTTCCTTCTCTTCCCCATCTATATGAGAAGTCTGTGGTTTTCTAATTCATATATGTTGGCAATATGTATGACATATATGTCATACAATGTAGACATATATGTCTAAGTGCTTTGTTTTCTGGATCTAGAAATTAAATAAGTAGCCCCCAATCCCAAAGATATCATGCTGCCCTCAATCCAAACAAACATCGAGTCCCCTGGCTGCCTCTCTTGTCACCTGATAACTGCATGCCTCTATCCAAACAGCCATACAATAAGCTCCTTTTCTATCAGATAAGGGCCCAAACCAGAAGCACAAAAACTGGTGTCATAATAGACATACAGAGGTAAACACCAGAAGACTAGAAATCTCAGAAGAGTCAGTGATGTGATGAGGACATAACTCAGAAGTGCTTTCTGTTGTAGCCCACAAAATAGTCTAGATTATGATTTGTGATAATTGCAACCAAGTAGTGTATGAAAACCATTTTTTTTTCTGATTAACTGGTAACTTAATCTCCCTACCTCAGTTCTAAGAGCATTTTTATAATTTTATTTGGAAACACCAAATTCTATCTTGTTCATATGGCTATTTTTGAAGATATCTTAACCACTACTCAACTATTATTGGAACCATACTTAATTTTTTTTTTTTAAAGAAGGATGTTGGCTTCTAAACTACAGCAAAATTAAATCTAGGGCATTTGGAGAACTACCCTAGCTTCTCCCCTTTTCCTGTCCTCCAGTCTCCCACCAGTAACTTTGTAGGTCAAATCTTACTGGAAGTCCAGAGGACACAGAAACTTGGGAAATGTAGTTTGCAGAGATTGGCCACTTTGACTATAAAGCAGAGCAGGAAAAAGGCACAAAATGAATGTGAGAATGACTGGCACAATTTTGTTAAAACGTTAACTTTTTGTTAGCCACACATATTGGATACAATAGAATATTACTGAAATGACATCTTCACTGATTTTCTTACCATCTGTTTGGCACTTTAAGGTCCACTCACCATTCTGCCTGATGCCAGGGGTATTGTTCTGAAATGGAGATCAGATCATGCCATCCCTGGCATTGTAACGTCCTTCAATTTGTTCTCATTCTTTTTTTTTTTTTTTTTTTTTTTTTTTTTTTTTTTTTTTTGAGATGGAGTCTTTGTGCTGTCACCCAGACTGGAGTGCAGTGGTGCAATCTTGGCTCACTGCAACCTCCAGCTCCTGAGTTTGAGCAATTCTCCTGCTGCAGCCTCCTGAGTATCTGGGATTACAGGCATGCTCGACCATGCCCAGCCAATTTTTGTATTTTCAGTAGAGATAGCAATTCACCATGTTGGCCAGGCTGGTCTCGAACTCCTGATCTCATGATCCGCCCACCTCAGCCTCCCAAAGTGCTAGGATTACAGACGGAAGCCACTGCGCCCGGCCTATTCTCATTCTTTATACTATGCAGTTGAACCTTGAACAATGCAGGCAATAGGGACACCAACCAGCCCAAAAGTCATGCATAACTTTGGACTCCCCTAAAACAGCCACTGATAGCCTTTTGTTGACCAGAAGCCTTACTGATAACACAAACAGTTGATTAACACATATTTTTATGTTATGTGTATTATATACTGTATTCTTACAACAATGTAAGCTAGAGAAAAGAAAATGCTAGTAAGTAAATCATAAGGAAGAGGAAATATTTTTACTCTTAAGTGGAAGTGGACCATCATAATAGTCTTCATCCTCATTTTCATGTTGAGCAGGCTGAGGAAGAGGAGGCAGAGGAGGGATTGGTTTTACTATCTCAGGGGTGGCAGAGATGGAAGAGGTTGGAAGGGAAGCAGGAAAGGCAGGCACACTTGGAATAACTTTTATTGAAAGAAAAAATATGCAGGCGGGTGCAGTGGCTGACGCCTGTAATCTCAGCACTTTGGGAAGCTGAGGTGGGTGGATCACCTGAGGTCAGGCATTCTAGACCAGCCTGTCTCTACTAAAAATACAAAAAAATTGCTGGGCGTGCCGGTGGGTATCTGTAATCCCAGTTACTTGGGAGGCTGAGGCAGGGAGAATTGCTTGAACCCGGGAGGTGAAAGTGGCAGTGAGCTGAGATGGTGTCATTGCACTCCAACCTGGGCAACAGAGCAAGACTCTGTCTCAAAAATAAATAAATAAATATTTTAAAAAAGAAAAAAAATGTGTGCATATAAGGAGACCCAGGCAGTTCAAGCCCATGTTGTTCAAGGGTGGATTATAAATCTTGAGTTCATCACAGAAGATGTCCCTAGCACCTGCCTCTGGTGTCAACATATACCCTCTGATCCACTCTCAGTCAACCACCTGTAGCTTTAGACTGCTTCAACCTGTGTAGACCACTGCATCTCACATGGGTCTCTTTGCTTGAAATGTCAGAAATCTCCCTTGTTCATTCTATCAGAGCCACCATCATCCTTTTTTTTCCCATTAGAATGACTCCTACATTCCTCAAAACTTAATCTTTGGCTGGGCATGGTGGATCACTCCTGTAATCCCAGCACTCTGGGGAGACCAATGTGGGTAGACTGCTTGAGCTCAGGAGCTCAAGACCAGCCTGGACAACATGCCAAAACCCCATCTTTCCCCAAGATTAGCCAGGTTTGGTAGCATGTGCCTGTATGTATTCTCAGCTACTGGGGAGGCGGAGGTGGGAGGACCACTTAAACCCATGCAACAGTGACCAACAACACACATGCACACACAACTTAACCTTTATGTCCCTAGTACGACTTAGGTGTCTTTTTGTATGCCACCTTGAACTCTGGATATACCTCCTCAACACATTTTACTGTAATCGTGTTTATATTTGACATCAAGTATCCTCTGCAGAATGTTAAGTACATGAAACTTGAGGACTGTACCTCTTACCTGTGAAACATTAATGCCCAATACATACTAGGGGAGCAATAAAAGATTACTGAATTAGTAGACAAATGAACGAGTGATCTCTTATTTGACCATATTAGATGACAACCCATTCATTTTATAAGTCTCACAGCTATGAAGAAAACTGAACAAAATTGAAACAAAAGTTAATTTTGTTATTAATATAAAAGGAAATTGTTCCTTAAAGGTGTTTCTAAACAGTAATTAAAATATCTTACAATGATGTCCTCAAATAAAAGTAGACCTGGTCTGTGTCTTGTTTCATTGAGCATTCTCTTCTAATGTAATCCTTCCTGTCATTTTGTGAGCTTGGCCACTCTCTACTTTGTAAGGTTTTGCACAGCTGTGTCCTGGATTTGAATTTCCATTGATGACTGTTCTTTTTAATGTTGTTTTTGTTTGTTTTCAGAACAATTTATGCTTCACACTTAATTTGCATTTTTTTTAACTTCATGAGTTTGAATAAGAATATTTTTCTGTTCTCATATGACAACTCAGCAGGATAATGTGCTGTACTTAAAAAAAAGTTTGTTTTGTTTTTTCTCAAGTGCAAAAGATATTTACCATGTATAACCACCGTCTTCCAAAAGTGTATCATACAACACTTGGAGGGGAATCCCTAAGAAAAAGTTAAAAAAAAAAAAGAGGGAATGAAGATAAAGGGAGAAATAAAGAAAGAAAAAGATGAATGAATGAATGAGAAAAAGAATAAGGTGGGCAGAAAGGAGAAAGCCAAAGCAAAGAATGTTCCTCCTCCCTTGCATTTACTTATCAAGTTTTGCACATGTGGACCTTTGTAGCAATGCCTTAAACTGTGTTACCCCTAAACCTAAAAAAAACCCCTAAACTTAAGGCAGGATCCTGCAGAGGATGGGTATACATTAGAGTGCTTAAGGACTGATACAGTGAGAAAACTAAAGGTATGTTAAAGTCTTGGCCACTGAATGAGTAATGACATTATAAAAGACTATTAGAACACATACAGGGGCATTCAATTCCAGTAACTGATACAATCTGATCCAGAGTCTGAGTAATATAATGATCCAAGAAGAGATGGCTTGAGGTCTTTTAAAATATTGCATGAAAAGCTGACAATCATCTCTGAAATCACTGCTTGTTTTTGCTTAGCAAAAATTGTTTGTTTGTTTATCTTAGTGGAAATTTTTCAAACAAATGCTAAAAACAGGGTGATGTACTAATTTATATATGGCCATTGTCCAAGTTTAACAATTCCCAAATATGAATCAATATTATTTCATAAATTTCCATTCTCCCACTTTTGTCATCAATAATGTTATTTAGCTGGAGTGTTTTAAAGCAAATTCCAGACATCATATCATTTTACCCATAAGTGATTCAATATGTATTTCTAAAACTAAGGACCATTTTAAGCATAACCACAATGTCATCAAACATCTAAATCATTAAGCAAATACCTAATATCATCACTGTCCAGCCTACACTTATATTTCCACTAACTTTTTCTTAGATGATGTGTTCAAATCAGAATACAAACAAAATCCACACTTTGATTTGGTTTATATGTTTCTTAAATTTCATTTAATTTTTAACAATTGAGCCTTTTTTGTTGAATGAGATAGGTCCTTTTTCAAGTTGAAATTCTCTTATTCTTCACTATACTGTCACTTAACCTGTCTCTATCCTCTAGGTTTCCTGTAAATTAGTAAACAGAGTTAGAGTTTTTAGTTCATTCACAGTAATATTTTTGGGAGGTGTTTGTGGAGGGAAAACACTTCATGGCTGCTGCTATGTGCTCCCTGTTGTACCACATCTGGATCTACTTAATAGCTGATTGTCCATTTCAATTGGCTTTTTGAAATTGATGTTTAGTGAAGTAATCAATGGGCCCAGGTATTGTCAGCCTGTCACAACCATTACAAAATTCCCTATCAAAATATTCATGTAAGTTTTGATATAGATATTACATAGGTAATTATCTTATTGAAGGTTGCAAAATAGTGACTTTAAATATTCTATTTTTTTCATATGGAATGTTTCCCCCTTATGATGAAAACATGAGTTACCTTGAAAAAATACACTGGGATAAACTGAAATAGACCTGGAGGGCATATATATTGGTGAAAATATTGAATCATTTTCCTTTATGTTATTTGCCTGTGATAAGAACAAATTAAAAATATTAGGAGATTTTAAAATAACAGTTATTTTGACTTTCAAATAAAATCCTATACAAGATTTATAAAGAAGTTGAGTTTACTTCTATAACCTTTTAAAAGTTAAACTTGTTTTTGATTTGAAGAAAATTGTTGATAATATGAAATTATAAAAAAAAATACATAATGACACCATGCTTCGTTTGCCCATTTATCCTTTACAGTATCACCTTGCAAAACCATGGCACCATGGTCATGACCAGAATATTGACAATTATATAGCCAAGGTAACATTTCCATCACTGTAAGAATCATTCATGTTTCCTTTCATTGCCTGCCTCCACCCATTCTTAAACTGTGGCAATCACTAATCTGTTCTCCATTTGTATAATTTTGTCATTTTGCAAATGATATATAAATAAAATCATACAGGTATAACTTTTGAAGATTTCCTTTTTTTTTCCCTCAGTATAGTTCCCTGGAAATTCATTCAAATGGTCATGTGTATCCATAGTTCATTTCTTTTTATTGCTTAATAGTATTCCAGGTACTACAGATTTTTTAGCCATTCATACACCAGAGGACATCTAGGTTAGTTCCAGTATCTAGCTATTGTGATTAAAGATTCTATAAACACTTATATTCATGTTTTTTGTGTGAGTGTAAATTTTTATTTATCTGATATAAATGCCCATAAGTGCAATTACTAGGTTATATGATGTTTGCACTTTTAATTTCTTTAAAAATCTGCCAAACTATTTTCCAAAGTGTCTATACTATTTTAAATTTTCACCAGCAATGTAGGAGTGATCCACTTCCTCCTAATTGTTGCAACACTGGTTTTTTGTTTTGTTTTGTTTTTGTTTTTTGCCACCGTAATAGGTATGTAGTGATATTTTCTCATTTAGTTTGTGTTTTCCTAATGATTAATCAGGTTGAATATCACTGAAGGTGTGTATTTGCCAATATATCCCCTCAGTAAAATGTCTGGGTCTTTTACCTATCCTCTAATTGCATTGCTTTGTTTTTTATTGTTGAATTCTGAGAGTCCTTTATATGTTCTAAATACTACTCTCTTGGAAGACATATGGTTTGCAAATATTTTCTCCAAGTCTGTAGCTCCTCTTTTCATATTCTCAATACCATCTTTTACAAAGCAAAAGTTTTTAATTGAGATGAAGTCCAATTGATCTATTTTTTTCTTCTACCAATTGTGCTTTTAGATCTCAAAGATTTTCTCCTATTATTTTTTCTAAATGTTTCATAATTCTGTGTTTTACATTATAGTCCATGATGCAATTTTTAAATTTAAGATGTAAGGTTTGGGTCATGTTTTATACTTTTGCCTATCGATATCCAATTGTTATAGCATCTTTTGCCCAAAAAGGCTGTGCTTTAATGAATTGCTTTTGCATCTTTGTCAAAAATCAGTTGAGTATATTTATGTGGATCTAATTATGGGCTCTCCAGTGTGTTCTATTGATCTATGTGCCTGTCTCACCACCAATATCACATAACTTCGAATACTGTAGCTATAATAAGTTTTGAAATTAGGCAGACCTATTTCTCCCCTTTCATTTCTCTTTCTCAAAATTTTGCTAGCTATTTTACTTTCTTTGCTGTTCCACATAATTTTTACAATAATTTTCTCTATATCTGCCAAAGAATTTTGTTGGTGTGTTAGTAGGAATTGCATTAAGCTTGTGCATCAGTCTGGTGAAAATTGATATCTTTACTATGTTGAGTCTTCCAATACATGAACACAGTATGCCTATTTAGATCTTCTTTGCATTTTTTTTCAACAGCATGTTTTCAGCATATAAGTCCTGTATACATTGTTTAAGGTTTATTCTGAAGTATCTATCTGTTTTTTGAGAAATAGTGTATTGATTTTAAATTTTGCTGTTCATGTGTTCATTGCTAGCCTATAGAAATACAGTTTATTTTGATCACTCATTTTTTGTATCCTAAAAAACTGTTAAACTCACTTAGTTCTAGCGGTTTTTGATTTAATCCTTAAGATGTTTTATGCAGACAATCATGTCATCTTCAATTAGGAACGCTTTTACTTCTTTTCTAATCTAATCTAATAATCGGTGTTTATTTCCTTTTATCTTGTTACGTGGGATAAGAATTCTAGCACCATATTGCATAAGAATGGTGAGAGCAGATAGTCTTTGCCTTGTTTCCAATATCAGGGGGAAAGCATTTAAATGTTCCCCAAGTATAATATTACCTTTCGGTTTCTTGTGTATGCTCTTTAGCAAGCTGTGCTGGTAGCTGATTAAATGGTGCCCGACCCGATTGAGGGTGGGCCTGTCTCTACAATTCACTGACTCAAACGTCAATCTCCTTTGGCAGCAGCCTCACAGACACACCCAGGAACAATCCTTTGCACCCTTCAATCCAATCATGTTGATACTCAGTATTAACCATCACATTCCACATAAGATAGTTGATCTTGGTATATATACAGTAATGATGTAGGTCCACCTGCATGGCTCTGTCTACTAAGGGTGTCCACCTTGTTGCCACTCAACCCACCCAGTTTCCACCCTGGCAAAATCACAATTTAGACTACACAGGCTTCTCTCTGAGACCCTGAAAAATGACTTCTCCTCCAGAAGCTCTCAAAGATCTTTGTTTAGAATGAACACAATGAACTCTGCGCCTGGCCACTAAAGTAGATGTCCAGCACATTCATGGCAGAGCCTGGAGCCTCATTAGTAAAGCAGCAAATACTAGGCATTACTCATCCAGCAAGCCATCTGTAAGGCTCACTGTCAGTCGCAGCTTGACATAGCAGCTTAAGGCCTGTGATACTGGCTTGGGGGACACTGGCCAGGAAGTCCAGCTACTCTGACCCTGCCCAGACTGTAGCTAACTAATAATTTAGGTTGCAATGTCCATTTAGGGTTTCACCAGATTATGTAACTTTTTATGCCAAAATGTATACACAGTAAACAACATGCCATCTTTTCTAATACATCATACATGACAGAACACTAGTAAACATGTGCAGCAAAGTAAATTTCTTTTAAAATAAGTCTTGGTTTCCTACTAATGTTATGATAATAAAACAGGCAGGAAGTCCTCAAAATGCTCATGTTAGTGAAATATATACAAGTATTTTAAGTATTGATGAAGAGAAGATAGAGCTATTAGCCAGACCCACGTACCCTAGTTAGCTAGGGTCAAGAGTAGCACTGAGATTTCTAGTAGCCTTAGTCCCTGTGAGTATTACTTGTTCCCACATTCTCTAAAGGACTGTGTACACAGTTAGAAAATCACTCCTTCAGTATGCCCATCATGTACCCCTCTTCTCAATTGAGCAGATAATTAAGTCTCTCTCTTTCCCACAGTGGTTCTTAGTATTTCTAGGCTGTCAACAAGATTTTCAGGAGTTGCATCTTGAGCAAAAAAAAAAAAAAAAAAAAAGGCAAGACATTGTATTATATTATTTATAAAGCTAATTTTTAAAAATCTGACATTATAATTTGTCTATTTTCTCACTTTTCAAAAGACCAAACTGTTGATAAATGAGAAAATTATAATAGGAGGTATTATATTTTCAATTCTCTTTTTATTAAATAGAAAATTGGTAATGCTATGTCAGTCTTCATTTTTTTGTATGCTTTTATGGGGCCATAAAATACAAGTGAGGGAACTACTTTGCAAAATGTACGTTGCCATTTATTTGGTCTTGTATAATGTTTAGAAACATATTTCAAAATTCGTTTGCCAAATTCAAGATGAAAGACAATTGACCAAAAGATATAACTGAGCAAATATAAGTCTAGTAATATTTGTAGGTTGTTTTCACATTGAAGAGAAGCAAAACTGCTATGTGAAAGTGTGTAAAAATATATCTGAAACAAAATAAATAAAACAAAGGCATAAATAAAAAAAAAATAAAACAAAGGCATCATGAGATCCAACCTGTTGGATGGCCTGAAATCCCATTATATGCCAAATTTCTGGTATTTACTGAAAATGAGTGACTGAGTACATCCTTCTAAGCATAGTACAGCAACTGGAGTTACATACCGGCATTTCCTCAGAGTCCCCATTGACAGCTATGGAAACAAATTAATTCTCACTTTGTTTTTAATTTTAGTTGTCACTAACAATGCCTCCACCTTCTGGCTTAGCATCTCAATATTAACTTACAAGCATGAAACAAGAACTTAATCAGAGAATGTTTAGGGATTTACTTTTCAGCAGCTGAAATACTGAAGGTGAGGTATGAGCAAACATTTGGTGGTGTGGGACAGTAATTAGGTTCAGACAGAAGGTACAGAACTGCAATGTTAACTAAATCTGTTTGTAACTAGTGTCTCATCTCAATTAGTGGGAAAAAGATTACAGTGCAAGAGTGTATAAACGTTGGGGCTTCTTGCATAAGAGTCCAGACTGTTACAAGTCCAGGTCTTGTTAGCACTGTTGATACCTTCAAAGATGAAAAGTGACTTGTTCCAGAAAACATTATTTTTTGTTTTATTTCTTCTTCATTTTTTAAACTATTACTTGCCTGTGCTACACAACCATGTTCAAGATACTTGTGTGACCTAACAAAGACAGAATCTCTTTACTAAATACCATGAATCTTTACAGGCTCTGAGGGGGTTATTTTATTGTTCACTTGTTGAAAGACTGTGAAGGATAGACAGAAGAAAATTGGACTCTGAGGTTGAGAGAGAAGAGTCATTTTAACGCTCCTGTTATCCAGATGAATAACTTTAAACTCACAGATATCTGCTGCTTCTATTCCCACACCTGGACTATCATGCCAATATATATTCTGCATTTACCACAATGTGTTTGTTAGTCTGTTAATCTTTTATTACTATTTTAAAATATGGAATTTTTAAACAGACACCTTTTCCCTTAAGTAGTAAAAATGTTTGTCATGCTTTCCTTTTTAGGTCTATAATTAATGGGCAATATAGGATAGCTACATTGTATACAGAATAACTAAGGTCTAAACTACTGATTTTTCAAAGATCATCTTTGCATCGCCCTCACCTAGCATGCAAATGCGTGAGCCTCACCCCAGACCTGCAGAATCAGAATCTCTGCTGGTAGGGTCCACCTAGGAATCTGTATTTTTAAGAAGTCCTACCCATGATTCCAACACTCACTCAAGTCTGAGAATCATTGGCCTTGGCTGCCTATTGTCAGAGAATAGAGTATAGAAGCTGAGCAGGGACTAAATCCATGGTTCACGAATTCTAAATTAGACCTCTGCAAACTACACAAATCTAAGATTTCTATTACTGAAACCACAATTTGACTTTTATTTTGGTTGTGTATTTTTAGAGAATAGGTGAAATACCATTGGTAAGACCACAAGGGAAAGATTTCTGCTTGTTTGTTTAGAGCTCTCATGGACATAATCTGTATAATTCCTGAAATAAAAAAGAAACACTTTTATATTCTTGCAATCATAATATTCAGCTATTAACTTCTCAGCTTAGTGCATTCTTATACAAAGTTAGAGGTCCTAGTAGCTGAGTTTGTATTTGACAGGGGATTACATAAGGCAAGAAGAGACTCATGTTCAAAGCCTTTTGGAAACAAAAATATAAACCATTGAATTATATGGTATAGCTATCCTTTTAATTTCAAAAAAGCATAAATGGGATAATCCCTTATGAACAAACCTGTGCTTATCTCAAAAAGCAGGTTAGAATAACTAAAATGATGTTCTCTCCTTTTTTATTCAAAGGCATCGAAATGGAATTGAGTAAATGAAAAAAGTAGGAGCTCTTTTCCCTTTGGAGCCATTTGCTGGTTAAATTTTCTTGTATAAGTGACCATGCTTCAGAATGATTAGCTTTGGTGAAGGTTTTAAACTACATGTAAGCTCAAGATATCACTGCCTTCTGCTCAAGCAATAATCAGATGAGACTAGAGGAGCTGAGACCCTGGGCCAGTCATCTTACCTTGCCAGAAATTTGGCCTTTAAACACAGGATACGGAATATGCCCTCTTATTTTCTATATATATTTCTTACCATTTAAAAAAATTAAAAGCACTGCAATTAGTGGGAAGGAAGCACTAGTTTTTGTGTGTTTTTTTTTTTTCCTTTTTGGTAAAAGTGGGAGTTCCTAAGCTTAATTTTTTTCAACAATTAAAATAAGAGATTTTTAAAAATTCCTGTCTTAAGACACTGGCATCCTATTTAACTTTTCTTCTCATAAGTTTATTAACATGCTGTCTTCTGTCATTGCAAGGCACAATCTATCATAAACAAAACAGAAAAACAATTGCTTAAGGATTCATTATGTACTAAACATTGTGTCTCATCAAATTGTATTAAATTTCTTTGCAAATAAAAACAATATGTGCCAGGAACCTGACTAAGGTATTTGAAGGAAACATTTAAAATTACAAATACAGTTTCACAATAGAAATAAAATAATTATATAAATACTACACCATTCTAAGCATTTGTAAATTTATTCCCTCTGTAGAGCATTCAAATGAAATACAAAGACAATACATAACTCAATAAATAACAATATACAACACAATATAAGAATAAAGAAATGAAGAAGGGTAGAATCCATTAAGACAATAACAGGTGAGCATTTAAATCTATTTAATTGTCATTTTTTTCTCATTGTACCAAACTGTACCTGTGTATTTGGGCATGTAAAAATGAAATCAGATGGGATTTATTTGAAAAGGCTACGAGGAAATGAAATTATTCAGCAGGGGTGGAGAGAAAAAAAATAAGATTCAATCAAAGATATGAAGAGAGAATCTGGTTAAGGTCAATGGTGGGTAGTACTCAGTGCTAGCTTCTAAACAAAATCATGGGGCAGCCAAGTTTTCCGTTGCCTTTCTCGTGGCTCTCAGGAACTGCTGACTGTCCAGGGACTTCACATGGTTCTCACTTGACTTACATATATTAATCAGAACATTTTGGTTGCATATGACAGAAAATAAACTCAAATAGACATAGTGAAACAATGATTGAAGCAAGGGAGGCTCAAAGAATGAAGAGTTTAGGTTAGTTTTATGTATACCTGGTTGTAAGCAAGCACACATAAATTAATACTCCTTTTTACTTGACCCCCTTTCTCAGTTCTGCTTTATTCTGTGTTAACTTTACTTTCACATAGGCTCTTCTTTCATGATGACAGCATGATCTCCAGAAGCTCTAGGCTTTTGCTGAGACCTCTTAACCACACTAGCATGGAGACACCTTCTCACTGGGTTTCTTTGACTCCAACCGGCTAATTGTGGGTACACATTTATTGCTCAACCAATCACTGTAGCCATGGAATGTAATGATTTTAGCAGATGCAAGTCACAAGATTTCCATTATAGAACTAACTGGGTGATGTGAACCTTAACTAACTAAATGAGTTACAAGTAGGAAAGAATTGGTTTTCCAAGGAAAATCAGAGTGACTTCAGCAAAAATTTTTAAAAAAGAGAGAGAATAAATGCTAGATTAAAATGAGTGTCTACTGAAGCCCACAGATTTGAACAGTGACTCACAATTCTAGACCCTTTCTTACCTCTTGCTCCCTAGCAGAAGAGTCTCATATTTTGTTCCTCAAAATGATCCTAAAAGAGCAAACTGTAGCTGTCATCACTTCACTACCATAGCCTGAGAAATTCTGGAATTATAGCAAGGAGTATCTGGGTCTTATTCACTGCAATCTCATCTCAAAGGCTTCCAGTCATAGTGTTTGTTATTACTGTTGGGTAAATGATATAATTTGGCTGTATCCCCACCCAAATCTCATCTTGAATTGTAGTTCCCCATAATAAGTACCATGGGAGGGATCCAGTGTAAGGTAATTTAATAATGGGGTTGGTTATGCTCATGCTGTTCCCATGCTTGTGAGGGAGTTCTCATGAGACTGATGGTTTTATGAGGGGCTTTTCTCCCTTTTGCTTGGCATTTCTCCTTGCTGTCACCATGTGAAGAAGGACCTGTTTGCTTTCCCTTTTGCCATGATTGTAAGTTTCCTGAGGCCTCCTCAGTCATGATGAACTGTGATTAATTAAACCTCTTTCCTTTATAAATTACCCAGTCTTGGGTATCTTTTTATTAGCAGTCTGAGAATGGACTAATATGGTAAATGTGGTTAAGATTTTCTTTCTTATTTTGAGCTGGTATCTGCTCTTCTATAGTTTACCCACTGGTTCTAATTCTTCCCCTGAAGCCATTCAAATCATGTCTACTATGTGTTCTACATAGATCTTCACATTTTTAAAGGCAAGTTTATTCAACCACTGTGAGTATGTCATGGCTTCCAGAAATGTGATGCCCCATTATTTATTTGTGCTCCTTTTTTTTTTCCTTCCTCTGTTATGCTGTTCTTTTCTCCTGAACTTTATTTTGGTTCAACCTTAGATGGGAAGATTTTTCATTGTTGTTTTTAATTTGCTTGTTTATCCATTTTGTTTACACAGTCTCCGAAAGACAAGGAGGTAAGAGTTCAACCAATATTAAGTAAAAAATTATCTCTTTATATTATCACTTATCATCTAATGGCTTTATATTTGAGAGCAATAGGATACACCAGTTTCAGCTATGAGACAAAAATATTCTGCATTCATGTATACTTTTCTTTCTTCTTTCATTTATCAAGTTGTGTTACTCCAAAACAAACAAGCAATTCGAGTCTTATAGAGAATCTCACACCAGTTAGAATGGCAATCATTAAAAAGTCTGGAGACAACAGATGCTGGAGAGGATGTGGGGAAATAGGAACACTTTTACACTGTTGGTGGGAGTGTAAATTAGTTCAACAGTTGTGGAAGACAGTGTGGCAATTCCTCAAGGCCCTAGAAATAGAAATTCCATTTGACCCAGCAATTACATTACGGGTATATATCCAAAAGTTATAAATCATTCTATTATAAAGACACATGCACACGACTGTTCGTTGCAGCACTGTTTACAATAGCAAAGATCTGGAACCAACCCAAATGCCCATCAGTGATAGACTGGACAAGGAAAATGTGGCACATATACACCATGGAATACTATGCAGCCATAAAAAATAATGAGTTCATGTCCTGTGTAGGGACATGGATGAACCTGGAAACCATCATTCTCAGCAAACTAACACAGAACAGACAATCAAACACCCATGTTCTCACTCATAGGTGGGTGTTGAACAATGAGAACACATGGACACAGGGAAGGGAGCATCACACACTGGGTTCTGTTGGGGGCTACTAGGGGAGGAACTGCAGGGGGTAGGAAGTTGGGGAAGGATAACATGGGGAGAAATGCCAGATATAGATGATGAGGATAGTGGCAGCAAACCACATTGCCATGTATGTACCTATGCAACAATCCTGCATGTTCTTCACATGTACCCCGGAACCTAAAGTGCAATAAAATATATTTTTTTTAAAAAAGAGAATGCATACTTTATAATCTTACAGTCTACAAAAAATCCATTTCTTGCTGCAAATGGTTGGATTCCCACTTGTATGTCATGGGAACTGAATTTTTGCCCTAATGTTTTGGCACATCTTTAGTATACTTACCACTGTAGGAGTGGTGTATATCCACAATTATGCTATTTGAAAAGAATCTTTGTATTAGAAAATCCCATTGAGATGTAGCATTGCATTTCCAAGGGTGCCTTGGGACAACAAAGAATGGGGCAGTAATATATAACTCCTTGGCTACATCATTCATACAAGAGAAATTGTCATCCTATTGCTGATGAGGAGCACTTGTACTTCCCTATTATCAGAGATTTTGCAGAACTGCTCAGCCCCATCTATTCATTTCATTCCAGCTGTTCTAACACAGGGAATGAAGCAGACTGTTTCATTTTTTAAGCATACATTAAAAAAGACAATGCCATCACTTGGGGGGCTTTTGAAGGGGTTTTTGCTCAGTTTGGACTGTGTGTGGAGCAAGCTCACTGCCTTATAACAAAAGCATAAAACTCCACAGTGATAGGCAAGTCAAATGCTAAAGAACTTGTTAAAAGGAAGGATTCCTAAATGTTAAGCATTTAGGAATAACAAGAGAAATGAGAAAGAAAACAAGGAAAAGGTAAAGGAGAACGTCAGAAGGAATGTGCACTGGCCCAGCACTGTGTCCTTGTATAATCCTTTGGGAAAATGCACTCATAAGGCTCAAATGGCTCCTCCTGGAATTTTTCCTACATCAGAGTGCCAAAAGATTGTTCTTGTTTGAGCTTGTGAATAGTGCCTTCTAAGTGTGTATAGATTTGGACGGTTAAATTGGTACTGAAATATTAAAATTGTTTTAGAATGTATCAGACATGTGAACACATCGAATGTCAGTTATGTATCCAAAGTCTGATACGTTCATGTCATCTTGTTATCTTGATACATAAGCCTTGCCCTCTCCTTGAGAATCTTCCATTTCTTCATATGGTACTCCTGCCTCATACTTCCTACATACTCCACATATATTCAAATATTCACTTTCCTTTTTGCTTTCTATTCCTATTATTCTTGAATGTCAAATAAAATAATATATACGACCATTGCTTTTCGTCATACCAATGGGAGACATTGCAAATTAATCATGGAAATCTTAAGGTATATGAGCCATTTTTCATATGTGTTCCAGGAAGTTACCACCATGAGAGCAGAGTTGAAAAGCGAGATGAGATGAATGTTCACATCCTGGCTCAGGAATGTGAAAACTTAGGAATTGGGAGGGCTCTCCTATCTGATAATGAATTTGGGGAAGGATATATATCTATGTTTGGTCCAATAGTAATGGTAAAATTGATTCTCATTTCCATATAATTGCAGAAGGTGATATTCTGTATTCCATTAGGCTTAGCTTTTAGTCACATTTAGATATTTAGTATTTGAGGATTCCCACTGATTTTTTAAAGTAATTTTCAGACAAATTTTTAAAATTCACTATACTCTTTAGTAAACTACAAAATGGAATATAATAATTGTATTTGCCCTTTCTTCCTCACAGTCTCATTCCAGCCTCACTGCCTGCACTATTGCTAGCTGGAGTGTTTGCTGTCACCTTTCTGAGAGGCAAGACATTTTTAAAAGATGTTACTTTTATCTAGAAAGTTATCTTTTTGGGTGGCCTGTTTATTGACTTACACCTTGTTTCACTCTTCCCTCCATAATCTTGGTGGGGTCTTCTTCCTTCTAATTTAACACAGTCGCTAGGAATCCTAGAGGCCCACACATGGGCCAGTTTGTTTTGCCATTAACAGGCTACATAGCACATTGATTTTCCTACGAAATTACTAATAAGAGTATATTTATCTAGTGTATTCTTTCTTCTGCATAGAAATCATGCAATGTAGGTAGGTATTTGAATTCAAGGACTTGGTGAACCTGATCTTGGCCACAGAGTTACAATAAATATGACAATATTTGTAAAATTAAGGCAAGTCAGTGCAAGGTATGTTTGGGAGAGCATGGATTGAAGAATTTTCATGTTTTGATCCTGGCCATAAATGAAGATATATAACAGGTAGTTAACTGAAGCAATTTATTATTTGAAGAGGTTGCTCAGTCTGTAAATAAATACCTAGGAAAGGTTCTTGATTTGCTAACTTGTGTTTCATGATTTTAAATAGAGTATTGGTGAGCTATAGCCTCTCCCTGATAGGTCACGTTCCCAGCCTAAAGAACCTAAGAGAACAGTCTAGACTTTTTGGCTCTTTTTTTCTAGAAAAAATAAGTTAACATTTCTCCCTTTGTTTTCTTTCCAACAAAACCATCTCCTCAATGTTTCTGACTTATGCTAAGGATGCACACACACATGCACATACACACACACACAGAGGCAGGTACACACACACACAAAGCACACAAACACACACACACACACACACACATGAAAACATCATTTAACAGAAACAAAACTTAATTCAAAAGACAGCTCAATTATTTTTCAAATGATTATGAGTCATATTTGCCTCCAATTTCTGGCATCCTCTGAATTTGTGCTCATTGAATTGCTGTTTAAAGGTATAGCTATAAACCTGCCTTGGATATTTACCTTCAAGGATGAACTCTTTTCCCTTCAGTCTTCCACTTGCCCAATGCACCAACAAACACATTGCTAAGTTTGTGTTTTCTTTAATTAGAGAACTGTGGGTTTATGAGTCATGAGAAAAGGAGATTGTGTGCAGTCAAATATGTTTAAATTACTCTTTGGATAGTCCTCTCCTTGTAAGCCATGGTGACCACTCTACCACTCAGAGAAGCTTTGCTGGGTTCTAAAGGAACCTGATGAGAAAGTGTTAGGTTGAACTTTGTGAGAAGGGAAAAGAATAGGTCTTGTGCTTATTAGTTGGTGGAGGATCCAGCAGATTAAAATGCACATGCACCATCAAAAACTGCTGTCTCTACTTGTCTATCTGAGTCAATAATGCTTGAGGACATCATACACAGATCTGTCTTTCCTCTCCCACTGCAACTCAAATGCCTTTACACCTCAGTCTCAACTAACGATTTTCAAAGTGGGTGAGCAAGGCAGACCAGTGGTTTGTGCAAACAAACTCATAAAAACGGTATTTGATCATTCAGGACAAGGCATAGGCAAGCACTTCATGAATAAAACACCAAAAACAATGGTAACAAAAGCCAAAATAGACAAATGGGATCTAATTAAACTTAAGAGCTTCTGCACAGCAAAAGAAACAATCATTAGAGCAAATTAGCAACCAACAGAATGGGAAAAAGTGTTTGCAATCTACCCATCTAACAAAGGGCTAATATCCAGAATCTACAAAGAACTAAAACAAATTTACAAGAAAAAAACGAGCAACCCCATCAAAAAGCGTGTGAAGGATGGGAACAGGCACTTTTCAAAAGAAGACATTTATGCAGCCAACAAACATAAGAAAAATGCTGATCATCACCGGTCATTAGAGAAATGCAAATCAAAACCACATTGAGATACCATCTCATGCCAGTTAGAATGGCGATCCTTAAAAAATCAAGAGACAACAGATGCTTGAGAGGATGTGGAGAAATAGGAACGCTTTTACACTGTTGGTAGGAGTTAAATTAGTTCAACAATTATGGAAGATAGTGTGGCAATTCCTCAAGGCCCTAGAAATAGAAATTCCATTTGACCCAGCAATCCCATTACTGGGTATATATCCAAAGGATTATAAATCATTCTATTATAAAGACACATGCACTTGTATGTTCATTGTGGCACTGTTTACAATAGCAAAGACCTGGAACCAACCCAAATGCCCATCAAGGATAGATTGGAAAATGCACATGTAGCAAATATACACCATGGAATACTATGCAGCCATAAAAAAAAGATGAGTTTGCAGGGACATGGATGAATCTGGAAACCATCATTCTCAGCCAACTGACACAAGAATAGAAAACAAAACACCACATGTTCTCAATCATAAGTGGTTGTTGAACAATGAGAACACATGGACACAGGGAGGGGAACATCACACACTAGGAGTCTTTTGTGGAGTTGGAGGCTAGGGGATTGAAAACAAGGGGTGAGGAGGGATAATATTAGAAATATCTAATGTAGGGGAAGGGGGGGTGGAGGCCGCAAACCACCATGGCATGTGTATATCTATGTAACAATCCTGCAAGATCTGCACATGTACCCCAGAACTTAAAGTATAATAAATAAATAAATAAAATGGTATTCATTTACTTTTATCCTCTAAACATTATTGTCTGGGTTTTATTTATTGTATATTTATGAGAGTTATTAAAAACACAAGAATAAATATTTTGAGGACGTGACCTACTTATTTTATGGCTTGAAAATAGTTGCAAGCCTCCAACTAAATAGCTTTCTGATAACATACATTTAGGAAATGTGCCCAAGAGAGTGACAGCTTTCTCCTCTCCCATTATTGACCCCTCCTCCCGACATTAATGCCACTGGCCTGGGCAGTGACTGAGGGTTGTTGCTATATTTTTAAATCTATTTTGTGGGAAGTATCAAAATTTCCTTATTGTGGTCTTTCCCTTTCTTCTATCGCCTCTCTCAAACTCAACTTTGTTCCAGGTGCTAAACAGAACATATCTCTTTCACTTCAGAGAGAAATCTTGGCACTATTGTGTTTCTCTCTCTCTCTCCCCATATGCCCTACTCCTCTCTCCCTTTCTTTCTTTAGGAGAAATTAACTTTTAGTATGTTCAAGTGGGGGGTATGGAGTATGTCTCAGATGGTATCTAACAGAGAAATTCTTGTACCCTAAATTGAATCACTTACCAGTTCTCATCCAGATGTGCTGGATTTTAAACTTAATGTTTGCACAACTTGACATAGTCCTTTCTCCTTCACTATTTCTCTCTTAAACACTGTGAAAAGCAGAAGCAAGCATCATGAGATCTGCTTTATGTATTTACTTTTCTAATCAGTGTACTTAGTATCTTATGTTTGGTAGCCATTCAATGAATATTTGTGGATTTGGCAGTGCTTACTCCATGATAGTGCTTTACACTAATCTAAGGCATTGGTCCACCAGCCTTCGTGTGAGTCGGAATCACCTAGAGAGCTTATCATAACCAATTGCTGGACTTCAACCCCAGAATTTCTGAATCTATATCTCCACGGAGGGACTCTAAAATGTATGTTTCTATCAAGTTCTCAGGCAATCCTGATGCTGCTGCCTGGGAATCACATTTCAGGAACCACAGATCAAGGAAGTTTGCTATAAAGTCTCTACAAACACACCAAAGAAGGCAAGATCTAGAAACAGAGTCAAGATTAGTTTTAAAATGTGTATTTTCCTTATGATATTTGGCCTTGTTACATCTCTGATTACTAAAAGTAAAATATATTAAAATTAATCATGAATAAATTTGAGATATATAAATTATGTGTGCTATTGCTATATTTCAAAAATATAGATACTTGAAGATTTGGCTCTATATTAATAATAACATGAATAATATGTATATACTATATAATTTTAATTTTATTTTCAAAGAAATAAGCTTATTTCTTTTGAGCAACCACCTTTCAAGTTATAGGCAACCAATCACATTTTACAAATGAAGAAAAAGTTTTAAAGAGGTTAAGTGAATAGTGAAGTTTACATTAGCACCCAGTGCTAACTGGAAGCAAGTTATAAAATAAACAAACAGAGAATACAAAATTACCTAGCTAGGAATATAATCTACTCATTGGAATTAGTAGAGAGAAAAAATACTACAAGTGGTTCCATATTCTGAAATCAGTACACAACTCTGTTAGAAGGCAAGGGACGTTGGTAGTGCAGCTGTGTCCCCAAAGAGGGAAAACTTTGATTCAACCTTTCTCCTACTGACTTCCCTCCTGTATTCTCTTTGGATGCTCTCCAAAAAGTTTTGAAATATCTGTCTTCTGAATTTCACATTTGTTCAGTATCCCCATATAATTTCTTTTTGCATTGACTTGATGCAATGTACATTTAAAGTATTTCTCCTAATGATCTTAACAACATTTACTTGCTGGGAATATATTTCTGTACCATCTCTAGAACCCAGCCCTCACTACTTATGTTCATATTCATTTAATTCAATTGAACCTCAGAATATTGGAACCAAAAGCTACCTTAAGACAACATTGAGTCCCTAGCCCCTCATTTCACAGATGAGGAAGAAAGGAACCCAGACCAGTAGTTAAAAAGCACATACCTAATGACAAAACTTGTATTGAAACTAAGGGATACACCCCTTCTATGACAGCTTCCTTTTCACCAAACCATACTACTCCCTCTGGAGTCTCCAGTCTTTCTCTAGGAAACGAAGGAACATGATAGAGCCAAATTGATGGCCCATACTTGGAGACAGAAGGTGCAGAGAAAAAGTGCTAAGGGCATAGAGGAAAATGTAGATGGGGCCAGACAATGGCATTGGAATCTTGGACCAGCTTTTTCTTAACACTGATCTGAGGCATGTGGCTTCACCTCTGTGAGTCCCAGATTCTTCTTTTATGAAATGGGGACCAAAAAATACCTGTATTCAAGGACTGTTGGTATGATAAAACATAAAACATGGCCAACTCTGCTGAGAACATAGTCGTGAATAACAAACACATTCTCCCTCTGTTCCTTATTTCTCACACTGTTCCATCTTTCTGCAAGTTATACTCTCCACTGATCATTCTATCTGTCCCCTGAATCTGTAGAGTTAAATTTTTGGAGTGTTCTCTCTCCTCTATGGTTGTTTTTTATTTTCTCCTATGCTAATTTTCCCTTACACTATTGTCCTTTCTCTTTCACCACATGTAATTTTGTGTTCTCCTTCTCCTTTACATCTTTTACAAGCTTTTTTCAGAGCACCCACAATGAGTAGGGATTGCTTATAAAGAAAGGTGATTCCAGTGGCATCCTTGTTCCTCCTACATTTCCTTCCTCTGTGGTTTAAGGACTCTTTCAACTATGCTCCATAAGGCTTTCAGTAACTAACGGCCATTAACCAGGCATTTGGAAAACTTCTTATAACATATTCCCAACCTTATTAATAAATGCCCTTTCAGTGTAAATATTAAACATTACAGTTTTTATTAAATTCTCTCTTCATCTACTGTATTTTTTAGCTTTAGAACGTCTTCATTATATACCTGTTACCTCAGCAAAATATGTGACACTTGTCTGAGTTCTACTTTGACTCTCCACTACTGTTGAAATATCAAATTTGAAAAAACAGGAATAAAGGATATTCTTAAGATAACCAGAGAATCATTCACTTGAAAATTTCTCTATTATTTTGCAACTCTGAGAAGTCGCCAGCATGATTGCGAGATTTGGCTTGTGTACACCTGGAAAATGTGAGACGTGAATATTTCATGTTGACACTCTGGCTTCACTTCCCCAAGGGTGGGGGAAGCAGGCTAAACTGCATGTGTTCAGCCTATCTCTAAACTGTATCTCAGCATACACTAGAAGCGGTTTGCTGTGGCATCTTAGTCTTGCAATATTTACTCCCTATCTTTTCACCCAAAATGAGTTTATTTAACTGTTTATATATTGGAACAAGTACTGTTCAAGGTCAGCTTTAGCCCCAGGTAAAGAAGACAGAAGTTCACGGGGTAGATTTAAAGAAAGTCCAAAATCTCTTACAGAAAATACTTTTCCTAATAGCCTTACTGAAATTCCCACATTAGTCACTTCCTTGGAATGAAGTAGTGAAGAAAAAAAAATCTGATAAAATATACACAGTGTCTAAAAGTTGTAGCACATAAAGCCCCTTTCACTTACAGATCAAATTAGATAAGCAGCCATTTAGAAGGATTAAAGAGGGAAAAGACTGATAGAAAATGGGAGGAAAACAAGACATGGAGCTTGTCCAAGCTTGGAAAGGCAACACAGTCTGAACAGCTGTAGGAATTAACAAAAAGAGAGACATTACTAGGGATACCTTCATGATCTTAAAATGATTGTTTATGATCAACCACAGTGCTATATGTGCATATATCCATCCATATATCCACCTATCCTTTCACTCATCCATTCATCATCCATTCATTCATTCATTCATTCATTTAACAAAATGTTTATTGGTAGTATTGTACAAGGCACTGCAGTGATACACGAAGAACACAGAGATGAAGGGTGCTCAACTTTTAATTCTTTTTTTTCTTTTCTTTTTCTTTTTTTTCTCAACTTTTATTCTCAAAGAGCTTACAAAGGAATAAAAGCAAGCAAATCAAATGTACAAATCAGAGTGTTAGATGCTATAATAGAAATCAGTTCACGGTGCTATAATAACAAGAACTGACATTTATTGCTTTGAGATAAGACATTGTTCCTTAGGTATATTTATTTATTTAATCCTTTCAGCAATGCTCAGAGGTAGGTACTATTAACAG
>CAUYQU010005716.1:0-18209 GCA_963574635.1 Cheracebus regulus
ACACTATATTAGAACATTTACGAGAACTACAGTTTTCTATATTTACAGGTTTAATTTATTAGACAGAATTTTTTATTATACTAAGGAAAGTTTTAAGTTAGACAACTAACCCCCTTAAGAAAGGAATCAAATATATTAAACATATAAATGCCCTTTAAAACATTTGAAGATGTTTAATTAACCAAGTTTATAAATGAGACTAAACCTTACTGATAGGCTCCCTTAACAATGATTGTTAAAACAACCCCATCAAAAAGTGGGTGAAGGATATGAACAGACATTTCTCAAAAGAAGACATCTATGCAGCCAACAAACATGAAAAAAAGCTCATCACTGGTCATTAGAGGAATGCAAATCAAAACCACAATGAGATACCATCTGATACCAGTTATAATGGTGATCATTAAAAAGTCAGGAAACAACAGATGCTGGAGAGAATGTGGAGAAATAGGAATGTTCTTACACTGTTGGTGGGAGTGTAAATTAGTTCAACCATTGTGGAAGACAGTGTAGTGATTCCTCAAGGATCTAGAACCAGAAATATCATTTGACCCAGCAATCCCATTACTGGGTATATACCCAAAGGATTATAAATCATTCTACTATAAAGACACATGCACATGTATGTTTATTGCAGCATTGTTCACAATCACAGGGACTTGAAACCACCTAAATGCCCATCAATGATAGACTGGATAATGAAAATGTGGCACATATACACCGTGGAATACTCATCCATAAAAAAGGATGAGCTCATGTCCTTTGAAGGGACATGGATGAAGCTGGAAACTATCATTCTCAGCAAACTAACTTAGGAACAGAAAACCAAACACCACATGTTCTCACTCATAAGTGGGAGTTGAACAATGACAACACAGGGACACAGGGAGGGGAACATCACACCAGGGATTTCAGGGGGTGGGGGGCAGGGGAGGAATAGTATTTGGAAAAAAACCTAGTGTAGATGACAGGTTGATGGGTACAGCAAACCACCATGGCATGTGTATACCTATGTAACAAACCTGCACATTCTGCACATTTATCCCAGAACTTGAAGTATATAAAAAAATTTGTTAAAATTTGCTAGACTCATAAATGGTTCAATAAGATTTAAGTTATATTTAAAAGCTTAAGGACACACAGCCAGGTAGGGTGGCTCACACCTATAACCTAGCACTTTGGGAGGCCAAGGCAGGAGGATTGCTTGAGCCCAAGAGTTTGAGACCAGCCTGGGCAATAAAGTGAGATCCCATCTCTATGACTAATTTTTTTAAAAAATTAGCCAGGCATGGTGGTGCATGCCTGTGGTCCCCGCTACTCCAGAGCCTGAGGCAGGATATCCTTGAGACCAAGAGGTTAAGGCTGCAGTGAGCTGTGTTTACACCACTGCACTTTAGCCTGGGCAACAGAGAGAGACCCTGTCTCAAAAAGCGAACAAACAAACAAACAAAAAAAACCAAAAAACACAGAATACAGAAAAGAGCAAAGCTTAAGGACAAACTCAGGTTTTAAATTTGTAACATTAAAGAAAGAAAACTCATTTTAAAAACCAGAAAAAGTCTCAGATTAATCTTTTCTGTGCACTAAAACTACTTTGAGGATATCAAAAAGACTCTCAATATATATGAAGAAACTGAGACAGTTACTAAGTGGCAGAGCTGGAATTTGATTCCAAGTCTGCCAACTATGAAAACCCATGCTTTTCTCATTATTCTTCGTTGCCTCCCCCGACAAATAATTAAACAACAGTAACATACAATTAGCATAAAACTTGAAAAGAAGAGCTGGCTCTCTCTTCTGTGTCCTGCAATGCCTTGGGCTTATCATTATATTTTTACCTTGCAGTACAGACTGCCCTGGAGTAGGTGTTTAAGAATTGGGCTGAATTAGTATGACTTTAATTCTTACATATCCTGGAAATGACTTTTGCTACTAAATCCCGAACGTTGGCATGTGTGTATATACTTTGCCAGTTTCTCATAAAAGTAGAGTATAAATAGAAGAAATCCAATAACCTATGGTTGATTATTTAAACGATAAGTATGTTTGTTTTATAGATAAACTGGAGATTCCTGTCCTCAAGCTTTTTCCTTAGATTGGTTCTGTGTGTCCCTAGGGAAGGAGAGTGCATGGCGGGGTGTTCCCCTTTATGCATTCTAATGAAAACCAAAATCCAGATCCCCAAACAGATAAGATCTGATTATTCTCATTAGCAGCCAGCACTACTGAAGCTCCAATCAGGGCACCCAGCCACTAAGCTCTCCACTCTAAAGATCCACTTAATGCTTGCAGAGCTGTTTCAGCTTCTCTGTCTACAGCTTCTGTGGCGGTGCCTGCGTCTCACTGTTTCTGCATTTTCTGTTAAAAGGAGGAAAGTCAGTAATGGTTGTGGGGGACACAGTTGGTGGTCTCAGTAGCCATTAACGCCCTTCCTCCTTGCTAACAGATTCCTGGTTTTGTTGAGGCAGGCAAACCAGGGAAGGGCTGTGATTATTCCACTCTTCTTTGCCAGTGATGTGTAGAGGTGGACGCGTGACCTAGTCTGAGCCAATACAACATACGGACAAGACTGCACTAGTGGGTAAGAGGCTTCTGGAAAAGATTTCCTCCCAGATATAAGAGGGAGTGTTGTCAGAAGTCCCTCTGGCTATGCCCTCCCTCCTGCGGGGTTGCTGTCCTTTGAACAAGGCATGCTTGGAGTTCAGTAGCCACCTTGTAACTGTAAAAAGGAGAATTTCCACTTACATCAGCACTTGCCTTGTTGATACCAAGCCTTATTGTTGTATTTTATTCCACTGGTTCTAAGTAGCAGTACTTGATGAAGGACCTTGAATTTTGAGGGACTCCAGGAACCAGATCCTTATCGGGCCTACCCGAAGACTCTGCGATGATCAATACACAGTAAGACTGGTTTTAACAATCACAGGCACGCCTATAGACTTTTGCGGCTCTATTCAGTACTATTTTGTTTTGCCGTTGCTTAAATTTTCTGGCTTCTAAAACCAAAAGTACAGTGGTGCAATCATAGCTCACTGTAGACTCAAACTCCTGGGCTCAAAAAATCCTCGTCCTTGGCCTCCCAAAACTCTGAGATTACAGGTGTGAGCCCCCACGCCCAGTTCCAGAGTACTTGTTAAGCTTTAGTTAACCTAACCACCATGAACCACTCCCTTCTTACTCAGCACTTAACAACTCCTGTCTCTTCCCCCTTAAGAAACTTCTCAGTGAATTTTTTCACAGATATTGTATTCTTTTGACTACTAATTTAAGAGATTCACATTTTTTCTAAAAACAAAACCAAAAAAAACCCTGGTGTCTGTTTTATTTGCTCACATGACTTTAAGAGAAAGACTGAGATAATTTTCCAGCGCTCTCACTTCATGAGGTTGCTGAATCAACCTTAAAACCATCCACTACTAGGTTTCATGCTACGAAAACCTTGAATATCCTTACGTTTCATGTCAGGAATTGACCAACTACAGCCCATGGGCCAATCAAGAAGTTATATGGAGCACAGTCATGCTCATTCTTTACAGATGTCTACGGCTCCTTTAACACTACGCTGGCAGAGTTGAATCATGGAATCAGGGGCAATACAGCCTACAAAATCTAAAATATTTACTATCCGGCCCTTTACAGGAAGACTTTGCTAACCTGAGTTTTCAGTGGTGTTAGCTGGGTCTTCTGTTCCGTAATGTCGCCAAAATCGTATAGCTACATTTTGGCTACTTCTTCCAGTTCCTGGATTTTCCCAGTAAGCTCCTAGTAAGTATTCTCCCACACACTGATTGATCCATAGTGGACCAAGGACTGAATCCAATACCTCCTTAATCTAAAACTCTTGTACAACTGATGTCTCTGCTATCCAGACATCCAGCTCTTTCTCAGATCTCTGACCAAGCCATGATCTGTCTCCAACAGGAATATCACACATGTAGTCTAGAAAAATTATATAACATTTCCCTTCTGCTTGGATAACTTCTATTCTTTTTTTTCTTTACAACTTAGCTCAAATGCCATTTTTTTTTTTTTAGACGAAGTCTCACTCTGTTACCCAAGCTGGAGTGTACTGGTTCAATCTCGGCTCACTGCAACCTCCACCTCTCGGGTTCAAGCAATTCTCCTGCCTCAGCCTCCCGAGTAGCTGGGACTACTGGCACGCACCAACATGCCTGGCTAATTTTTGTATTTTTAGTAGCGACGGGGTTTTCACTATGTTGGCCAGGCTGGTCTTGAACTCCTGATCTCCTGATCCGCCCACCTTGGCCTCCCAAAGTGCTGGAATTACAGACATGCCCAACCTCAAATGCCGTTTTCTAAGGAAAGCTTTCTGATCCACCAAAATAGGTCATGTTCTTATTTTATAGATTCATGGGACCCTAAACTTTTCCATCATAGCACTTGTCAAAAATTGTAGCTAAGACATGAATTGGGTAATTAGTTTTTAATATCACCCTTCATTGTAGAATGAAAGCTCCATAAATGTAGGGGTTGTGTGTCTTGTCTATGTTCTTTATCCCTAGTGCCTAGAAAATTAAGATATATAATAAATGAATGATGAATAAGTGAACAGAATAAATGGTACCAATCTTACTTTGAACCGTGTGAAGTCCTAGGTACTTTTACTGGACCATGTCCATCTTCCAGAAATATAAATGAGATTCAGTTGTGTTAGACTGGTATGCTTTATGTGAGTCTGGGAATGTCCTGACAAGTGTGTCAAGATCTGGTACCTCAACCACCCAACAACAAGGAGCCAGCATGCTCCTTATTTTTCTAATGTAATAGTTCAATTGCCTGCTCCACTCACCTGCTGATCATTCATTCACGTATACCAACACTTGCTCACCCACAGAAAAGTAGTGCTGCCACTCACCAGCTCAGAGCCCTTGCAGGCTGCTTGATCTCTGTTTTCTCATCTGTAAAACGAAGGCAATGGTGTGTAGACTAGAGCCTTCTTCCACTGTGAAGAGGATATATAAGCTTCTGTCTAAACTCAGACATCATATCGGAAATAAGGAAGAGGGGAAACACCTTCAGATAGAAGCAGCAGTCCTGATAGCCCTATTCATGGAATCCACTGAATATTACCTGAAACCATTTTAAACTTAAAGAGACTGCACTACCTTTCATCAGCAAGTCTGAAGTTTTCCCCTTCATCATAAGGAATGGGATCTTGAGATCAAAATGGATCTGAGGATAATGTCACTTTCAGTTACAATGATAAGTTCCATTGAGTCTAAATTAAAGTTTTGATCTCACCTCCAATTTAAAACTTCTGCTCGGCCAGGCACAGTGGCTCACACCTGTAATCCTAGCACTTTGGGAGGCCTAGGCGGGTGGACCACCTGAGGTCAGGAGTTCAAGACCAGCCTGGCCATCATGGTGAAACCCCATCTTTAAAAAAAAAAAAAAAAAAAAAAACTTCTGCTCTGCCATACATCCCTCAGTATGCCACCCTCAACATAGCCTGAGTCATGGTCAGGAATTTTCAGTGGGGAGTGGGGCGTGTGTTGCTGGGTTTGTTCTCCTCCCTCTACTGGCTCTCCAGATTTGAAGTGGAAGGAAGAGAAAGAGGAAGAGAAGGAAACATTGTTTTCAAGCTGTGGCTTCTGTTTGAAGTCTCCTTTGGCTAACACTGCCTGTCTCCCATTGGAGGGTTCCATACCCTGGGTCTTCAGGATGGTTGGATGTGTGAATTACACTGAGACACCCTGAGAACCTACACATTGAATAGCTCCCTGATACTGGCATGAACAACACGCACTCCAGCTCACAGCTTCCAGTCCTCCACCTCCAGCTTTTGCAGGTTTCTTATTGCTATTTTCTGCTGGAGTGATCTTCAAGGAGCTCTAAACCCAATGACCTTCTGAAATAGCCTCTTGGCACTTGGAAAACTCATGCATCCCTTCTATGCTGAATGGTAGAGCCAGACCGTTCCTCTGCTGCTCTTTCTCTTTGCCCTGCTGCTGCAAGCTGCTCATCCAGCCTCCCATCTTCAAGGTGCTTCAGACAGAAAGCAGGCACTATTCTGTGTTTCCATGTGCCCCACCTCCAGGGAAAGGACCACGTGTGAAGCCCCCAAGAACCTTCTTGCTCTCTTCTGCCTGAGAAGCAGCACCTGCATGGGCCTGGGAGTGTCTATAACTCACCCAGCATCTGGCCAAGAGTGACAAGCCAGGCTCTTTTTCTTGTAGGCAATACCAGCTTCTTGGAATGGTTCTCTTAGAGCCACTCTCATTAGGCTGTGAGGTGGGGAACTCTAGGAAAAGGCAGGAGCAATGACACAACAGTCTCCACTTTACCAATAACTTATTGCTATGAAGTTCCTACTTTAGGAAATTGAGCTTTTGTCTTTTTTCACATAGGCTAATGGGCTGGTGGGGCATTGTAAAACTATCTGGTCCACCTTTTAATAGCCTCTGCAGATATGTGCCTAGCATCTCCTCTTGAGAATGTGATCGTCCATACAGCAATTGCTTTTGGCTTTACACCTGTAGCCTAGAGTCCAAGACCAGAAGAGGTCAATTTACCAAAAAAATGTATATGCATACAGGTACGTATACACACACACACACACACACACACACACACACATCTATCTTACCAAACTTTGACCACATTATTTTATAAGTCACTTCTTAAACTTAAGAATGTGTTACGATATTTCCCATGCTACAAAATGGGCTTTGAAATGTTATTTTTAAAAGCAGTGAGAGGACGACCTAAAGTCCTCACAGCATCGATAATATCTGAGCTGAGTCTAAAAGGGTGAATCACAGTTTTCCAGGGAGGGCAAAAGGGAGCTCTTATGCTGAAAGACACAGAAGCAAGAAAGAATATTAAATAAACAAAGAACTTGGGAGGGTGTCACAGAGACCTGATCTATACAATGGCATAAATGCAAAGCTGAGTACTTACTATTATTATTATTAATTTTATTTTCAAAAGAGGAAACAGAGGCTTAGAGAGATTATGGGATTTACCAAAGAACAGCAAGTCAGTTGGTGGCCAAGCCAGAATTCCAAGTCAAGATTTCTAGCGCCTAAGAGGGAACTGAACGTTAAGAAGGAAAGGAACATGGATGGAAGGGAATCAAGGAAACTAAAGTCATGATGAGGGAGAAGAAGGGGTGCCTGAAATCTGAGTGGGAAGAAAAACCCTCCACTCCATTCCTAATTCAGCCCCTTTTGTTCTCAGAGAAGCCTGGGAAGCTGACCGCCAGTCTCTCTCATCTGATGAGTGAAGTGTAATAAATGTGGGCTTTGCTTTTTTGTACAAATGTGAAATACTTTCCAAAATTAGTCTGTGCAACTGTTAAAATCCCCAAGTTCCCAAACTCTCACAACAGGAAACAAGCTGTGGACCTCCAGATGTTTCTCCTCACAGTGTGTTGTCTGGGTTGTGTTTACATTTATCTTTTTCTTGTCAAATCATGACTTTGTAAAATGCTTTATTATGGTGATTGATCATTTGCACAACAGTGCTAAGAAAGGAAACTGAGGGAAGTGTGGGTACAGGGTGACACAGGACTCCATAGCCAATGAACCATCTCAGAAAACCATTTCTGAGAGCCATGCTTCCAGCAAGTGCCCAGAGTTAAAGACACCAAGTGCGTGACTCAGTGGAGACTGTCCCTTTTCTGTAGGAAGAGAATTAGTCCAAGGAGCAACCTTGATGAATCCAGTCTTTGGCAATTAAGAAAGAAACGGATCTATCTGCAAATCATGGAATCTACCAAAAGCTATGTATACCAGAAAAGCATCTTCCTGCAGGAAGAGAGCTAACAGAACCCTGGGAAGGTGAGTAATAAATAGGCTATTCCCTGGGTATCTTTAGTTACCCCTTACCTTGTGCTGGGACAGGGTTATAAAAGCTCAGCATTTTGCATACAATGCCTTACTTAATCCTTGCAATAGTCCTAGGAAGGAGGTAGTGTTTTTATGCCCTGTTTAGAGATGAGGAAACTAAAACTCTAGAGAGGTTAATCAGCCTAAAAAGTTACACACCTAGTAAGTGACAGAGCTGGGAATCCAACCTAGGTATATCTAAGTCCAAAGAGATGGGATTTTACCTCAGTTTCCAATAGCGCAAGGGCTGTCCGTCTCTCTGTCGGTTAACTATTTAATGAGAGTCACATTCTCTACTCTTACCTCGGGCAGCTATTTTACTTAAAAGATGGGTCACTTTTGATCACTTTTTTTGTCTTCCTTTTTGGCTGCCATTGTTTCATTCTTTCTCTGAATCCCAAAGAAAGATACAAGAGGCAAATAGAATATACCTGCAAGGTCATAGTGATCATCAATGGGAAAAAAAAATGTTAAACCCCACAAAAAATACCAGCTATAGAGTTGGCTCCTGGAAGCCTTTCTCCTGCCAAATAACAGTGACCAAAGAGATAGCTTATCAGACTTTATTGATCTTTCCCCTCTTTAATTAATTGGTCTTTCTTCCTTTTTAATTATTATTTTAGCCAAAACTCCATACTGTTTATCCCACTGTTAAAGGGAAAGAAGGAAGAAAAAATGAAGATAAATATAACCAATTTTATTTTATTTGGATCTGCTATGTCTCATTAGCAATTTTATAGTTTTGGTATAGACTGGTACTTAGTACAGAAAAAACTTTCTTTCTTTTTTTTAAAACAAAACAAAACAAAACACAGCACAACCAAATGTTTAATGAGTTTGTCCCCTTTGGCCTAGCTAGAGAAATGCCTATAACTGACATGCACATTACAGTATGTAATAATGGGCGTAAACAAAAGTCAAACATCTGCTCACCAGACCTGCCCCTAACGCTTCTTCTTAAGCACCAAGGGAAGCATCTCAACTTAGTCTCCAGTTTGACTTTGCAGGAATGCTGGAATCTCTGTAGTGCTTTTGCCTCTCACCTTTCTTGGGAGTTTATAGGGGGCTTTGAAGTTCCTCTGAACAAACAGGGTCTCTGTTTCACTTATTGCTGAGCCAACCCTGGGGCCTTGGTTCCATCAGCTCCTTATTAAGTGTTTAGTAATTTCAGTTTCCACCTTTTGGTCTTGCTCGCTTTGCAAACATCTGGAGAGCATTAGCTCCCAGGCCTCTGTACCATACCCATTTTGTGGTTCTAGGGAGAGTTGTGCGCTAGGGGATGTTGTTGCCCTTAACAAGCTTTCTTTACGGTGTTTAACTGTAAAAGGTACCCTCGTTAATATTAACAGACAAAGAGAAAGCAAGGCCACTCCACTCGTATTTAGCAAGGGCTTGACTACGAGTGAGAATTTCATGCTGAAGAGGGAATAATGAATACCATGAACACGACATTAAAGCATAAGATAAAGTAAAACATCATCCACATCATGAAAAGTCTGGACACTTGAAATGAGTCTAAGCCTATACCTGTGCTATTCAATATAATAACTACTAACCTCATGTGACTTTGAGCACTTGAAATGTGGTTAATATGTATTAAGATTTACTTAAGTATAAAACACACACTAGGTTTTAAAGACTGTGTAAAAACGAAAAATATCTCATTAATGACTTTTATATTGATTGTATGTTGATGATAATTTGGAGATATTAGGTTAAATGATATATATTAAGATTAATTTTACCCATTTCTTTTTATCTTTCAATATGGTTATTAGAAAATGTAAAATTACATAAATGGCCCACATTTGTGGTTTGCATTGTGTTTTCATTGGGCAGCAGTATACTAGAAGACAAGAAAAATTATTTCACAGGATATGATTGGGACTTGCAAGATTCTGTGTCTCAGAATCCATGCGACATTAGAGCGAATACCAGAGCTATCAAAAGGGTTATTAAAAAAATTATCCTGACATCAGAGGGAGAATAAGACCCCAAAATTTAAAAACATATATAAAAATAAAAAGAGGCTGGGCGCGGAGGCTCACACCTGTAATCTCAGCACTTTGGGAGGCTGAGGAGGGCAGATCATGAGGTCAAGAGATCAAGACCATCCTGGCCAACATGGTGAAACCCCGTTCTCTACTAAAATACAAAAATTAGCTGGGCTTGGTGGCTACTTGGAAGACTGAGGCAGGAGAATTGCTTGAACCCGGGAGGCGGAGGTTACAGTGAGCCAAGATTGCACCACTGCACTCCAGCCTGGCACCTGGCAACAGAACAAGACTCTGTCTCAAAATAAATAAATAAATAAAATAACTAAGAAAAAGAAAAATGTTATTCTGAATCTTGACAAATAAGCAAAGACAGCTATCAGAAATTACTGGTCAGGTTTTTTTTTTTTCAGGGCAAAATTCTAGAATAAATTACTAAATACATTTAAGAACAAATTATGAAATAAGTAGATGATTACCAGAAACTGGCTGAATTCTCTAAAAACAAGGCATACCACATTAAATTCATTACCATTTTTGATTAAATGACTAGGCTGACAAATCTAAAACATTATGGAAACATACCTGATTTCGGCAAACTCTTGGACAAACGTTATGGTATGATTGTGGCCACATTTTAGAAACTTGTATTGTGTAATAGTAAGTAGGCAAAACTCCAACTGGTTGAATATTTGTAAATATTGTATTATAGATAGCCTTGAACATCTACTTGTAGGATGGTCTATAGGAGAGGTCACAAAACCAAAAATTAGCTAAATAAATATGATCGATATCAAAATTGAAACTCAAAAAATAATGCATCAGTAATGAGAATACGGCATATAATCACTATCAAAGTGAAGTGTTGAGTTCCTAAAATGAATTGTGTAAGTACAGCACTAAGTTGGCCCACTTTGAAAATAATGTGCATGAAAAGAATTTTTTTCGAAAGTACAACACAAACTAAATGTGTACTAAGCTTGTGAAAAAATATGGGATGCAGCAGTCTCACTTTACTGTGAGACCTGGCTAAATCTAGAATACTTTGTTTAGTTCTTGGATAACCGCAATGGTGAGGAGGTGTTAACAATTAGAAAATGAAAGCCGTGCAGCCCAACAAAGAGGAGCTCTGGGAACAACCTGACAGCTGTGCTCACTGCTGTCGCTTGGAGGGTACAGATGCTCTGCTTTGCTGCAAAAAAATCAGTGGATCCCACAACAGCTGTGGGGAGTTACAGGGAAGGCAGGAACAGATCATTATGAAAATCTGTTGAATAGTCTTGGAGCTCTCCGTGAGAAAGACTGCCTTGGAAGATAATAAGTGAGCTCCCTTTCCTTAAGAGTGTTCTGTAGAGACCAGATGGGCATTCATCAGGAACATCAAAGAAGAGACTTCTCCTGTAGCAGGAAGGTTAAAATAAGTGAAATCTTTACAGTTTCAACTCTAAGGCTCGAAATTCTATTATCAGTATGGTGAGACTAAAGATAACCCTACAGGCTTCTACTTTTTTCAAATCAAGCTAAATTATCACCTGGAAGCTTGCTAGCAGATTGTGATGCACCATAAATTAGACTATCAAGAAACCTAGCACACAACTGGCTCTATGCATGCATTTGGGAGTGGCGGAGTGAGGGAGCAAAGCTCCGAGTTGTAATGTTTGCCAATTACTGTGGTGTAATTACTCCCATCACAACAAACTTTAAGCTACCCACAGTTTAATAACTGTGAATTATTTCCTGAAAATATAACACAGCTCTCCCAAGTCAAAATGAGGTGACTCCCGCACACCACTTCTAGCTCATCACTTAGCAGTCAGCATGCAGTGTCAAGACAAAATTGATCAATCAGTCATATATTCGTTTGTTTGTTGTTGTTTTATGTTTGCTGTAAGTCCCATATGCTGAAAGGTGCTCACAGGTGACATGACCTTTTTCCTCAAAGAATGTGGAGCTAACAGGGAGGAGCAGTGGTGGTGGTGGTGGCAGCGGAAGGTTACAGATTAAGACACAGAGAGAAAACATAGGGTTTTTAAGACATGGAAGGGTGCAGACCATAAAGGTCTGTGCTAGCGGAGCTCAGGAAGCAGTGAAGTGACAAGAGCTAATGTTTATCGACATTGAAAAGCTCATGTGCTGTGTGAGGCACCACTTTATACATCTCAAGAAACATAATCACAACCCTGTGAGGTAGCTTTTGTGCCTATTGTATGGATGAGGAATCAGAACTAAAAAATATCAAGATACGTACCTTCAGCTCACTACTGATAGCACAATCCATCAGAGTCTACAGACCAAATCCATCCTCCACTCCCTCCTTTGCATTGCCAGGGAAGGAGGAAGTAAAGACTGAAGCTTAGCTGGAAGGACAGAAAGAAATGAAATGCTTCCTTCAAAACTAGAAGGCTACAAGGCAGAGAAATAGTCCTACCTGGCTGGGAGGCAGCCTGCTGCAGTTGACTTGAACAGCTCTTTGAGGCCAGTGTCACTCCTGAGCCATAGCTGATTTAGAAAGCAAGGCAAAGCAGACAGCAATGAGGCTGTACCTCAAACCCCGCCCATCTGCACTTAAACGCTTCCCACGGCCACTCTATCAAACAGACTTGGTCTTGGGTTTTTCGTTTTTGCTAAAAGTTCGGTATGGCTGCAGTGGCACGCTCCTGTAATCTCAGTTACTTGGGAGGCTGAGGCACGGGTATTGCTTGAGACTAGGAGTTTCAGACCAGCCTGGGCAACATAGCAAGACCCTGTCTGAAAAAAACAAAACAAAACGAAAGTTCCAGCAGTATAAGTTGGGAAAGTAAATCATTCTCTGAGCGTCAGTTTCTTCTTTTGTGAGTGAAAAGAAATACTGTCTGATTCACATTTTGTTGAGAAGACTAGATGTGCTAATTTTATAAATAAAACACCTAGCACAATGCCCGGCACAGAGTAAGCATTTGATAAATATGCAGTTCCTTTCCCTCCACACAGGTTCACCGTTGCCTTCCTAGCTGGACTGTCTGTCATATGCATATATCCGTCTTTGCATCCTCAGCAGCTAGCACAGCACCTGGCAAAGAGTGCAGGTAAACCCTGTTTACATACAGTGCCGATTCATTACTCTGGGCTCAGAAACAATTCTTATGTTAAATAAAACAAGTATATATGCACATGCATAAATCCACTGTAGTGTGAAGTCAGTGTGTGCTTCCTCGGGGCTGGTCGTCGCATGCAGATGGAGAAGCTGCGGCTCTCTGGCAAGGCATCCTGGTGGGCCACTCTCTCAGTCTGAAAGCTGCCTTGACTTGTTTATTTCAACAAGGTTTCATCTCTCTGCCACGTTTTCTTTTTCGTTCTGGTGCGCTGTGTGTCCCATTTCGTTAATGAATGATAGTGCTGGTGTGGCCACTAAGGGTCCGAAGGAAAAGTGTGCTGGATGTCAGAGTTCACATATTATGGCAGCACAAGGCAAGTTCAGTCTAGGAAACTGTAAACAAGCTCATGGGGCTGTTAGGGAGGGCTGATTTTTAGGAAGGGCCTCATGTCCATCACTGAAGCCTGGAGGATTGACTAATAATTGTATGAATGGGATCTGGAAGGAACTGTGGTCTGAGGCTTGTCATGACTTCAAGGGTTGGCACCGTACAAAGCCCCATAAGGATCACGCAAAGGCACCCAACCATGCTAATTCACCCTTTCCGGGAACTCAGCTTCCCCACCCAGTGCTGCCTGCCAAGGTATGCCCACAGGCACTCCCTGCATGTGGCTGCAGGAACCAACTATGAAATCCACCTATGCGTTTTCTAGTGAATCTGGCTCTGATTTTAGCAGACAGCACGAGTTGTCATCTGGTTTTTATTAAATTCCATAAGTAAGAGAGTAATTCATACTCCAAAATGTTATACTATGTAAATAGTGAGACTGATTGAAAACTATTTTGTCATTTTCTGCTTTTCTCTATTTTGTGAATTTTCTTTAATGAGCATGGAGTACTATATATGTGTGTGTGTTTTAATTCAAAGGATAATTCATGGCAGAAACAGAAGTATAGGGACTGAAACTTCCATTACTGGAGGCTTTGAGAACCATACTCCTGCAGCTCTGATGAACAGAAAGTTGTTTTATTGGGATGTTTTCCTCCATTTTCTGTGAGTTTGAGTGAGCTTCCTTCTAAGACTGCAATTGAAGACTGGGAAATACATATTGCAACCAGGAGAATGCGTTATTGATGGAATTCCCTGGCACCTACTTTAGTTTGAATTCTAGGTTAAGTTCTTGGAAAGCAATGGCTTTTCAAGAGCTGGGCTTCCCTAGCATGGAATGATAAGTCACGTGACAGCTCTTTGTCCACTCATATACTGAGCATCGCCTGTGCACCAGGCACTGTGAGGGGCACCTAAGATGGAAAGATAATTGTGTCTTCACGGTAATAAGATAGACAGGGGCCGGGTGAGGTGGCTCACGCCTGTAATCCCAGCACTTTGGGAGACCAAAGTGGACAGATCATCTGAGGTCAGGAGTTCGAGACCAGCCTGGCCAAGGTGATGAAACCCCATCTCTACTAAAAATACAAAAGTTAGCTGGTCGTGGTGGCATGTGCCTGTAATCCCAGCTACTCAGGAGGCTGAGGCAGGAGAATTGCTTGAACCTGGGAGGCAGAGGTTGCAGTGAGCCAAAATCATGCCATTGTACTCCAGCCTGGGCAACAAGAGTGGAACTCTGTCTCAAAAAAAGAAAAGAAAAAAGGAAAGAAAGAAAGAAAGGAACACAACATGGCTCTACTAGGGGTGAGTTATGTATGAGAGGGTGTGGGTGAGTGGCCAGCGCAGGCTTCGCAGAGGCCAGGACATTTCAACAGTCTTCCCTTTAGAGTAGGCATTTGCTAAGCAGACCAGAAGTCTAGTTGGCTGGCAAAGAGGTGGGTCAGGGTAAGGGGAGTCCGGCAGAAGGAAAAGAATGTGTAAAAGCATGGGGAAGCATGAACCGGCTGGCCTGAGGGATCATCATGACCCCAGATCAAACTCATATAAGTTTCTCCAATACATAACAGTCCTTGCCTCAAGTAAGACGCTAGGAGAGTAGGTCACTGTGAGCCCCAATTCCATCAAACACCTCCTAGCCCTGTCACGTACCCAGCATAAGTACAGGTGATGATGCAGTGTGATATCACCATCCCAAGTCACTGAGGATCAGAATGCTGTCTTCCTGTGATGCTTTCTGTCATTTTGGTGAACTTACAGAAAAAAATTCAAAAAGTCTGAGGCTGCGCCTTAAGAATAAGAAATTACGTATGAGGGTTAGTATACTAAGTATGTTTTGTGTAACCTACTGGAGACCCTGGGATGGCTTTTCCGGAAAGAAATTATCCGAGTCTTGCCTTACCACCTAGACAAACGGGAAAGGGATGGGGGTTGATTCCACCAACAGCGTGTGCTTGTGTCTTAGGTGGGTTTCCAGTCCAAGAAATACAAATAATTGTAAGGCAATTTTAATCTTTACTGAACGCTCTTGAAGCCTATCGAAGGGAATCCCAAATGCACAGCAAAACATCTTAAAATTGCCTTTCCCTATCTCTCTCAAGTCATATATATCACACATTTATGGCTCTCTGCTCCTAATTTTTTTCTCCCTCTTTCCATATTCCTCCCAAACTCTCTTAAGCTCAACTACAAGAACTCTTGTCTTTTCCCCCCAGGCCCCTTGCCCCCTTTCCGGATTTATTCCTCTGGTGGCTGGTAGCTCTCTCTGCTTTCTAAAGTAAATCAATTTCACATTTCTGGCCCCCTACTCCAATCAACACCACATTATTTTTATATTTGTGGCAGAGGTTTAATAGGTGGAACGAAGGGATGCTTTGCAGAGGCTAGAACACTCAGGAGAAAGATTTGTTTTCCTTGTCATTCGAACAGCAAGCATATATAGCCCCTGCTGGCAAAGTTTCTTTCTGTTGGCTTCCATATTTTAGGCTACTGGCTACCCTAAGAAACCTAAGGCTTCCCATGTAACAAAAGCTTAATGTAAATGACTTGCATGAGCCTATTCTCCTCTAGCTTAATTTTTTTTCTCCTTTATCCATACCAGATTTAAGTCTGGATTCCTTGACTCATCCAAAGTGGTCAAGTGCAAGAATGCTCTTTATTTTTAATGCCTGTCTTCCACATTAACTCCCAGAGACCAGGGGTGTTGGCCATCTAGGTGACCATGAGCACTGCACCTAGAAAATGGAACACACTCATTTATTCTTCTTCTTCTTTCATTTAAATGTAGTTTCACTCTTGTTGCCCAGGCTGGAGTGCAATGGTGTGATCTTGGCTCACCACAACCTCTGCTTCCCGGGTTCAAGTGATTCTCCTGCCTCAGCCTCCCGAGTAGCTGGGATTTCAGGCATGCGCGCCCCCCGCCCCCCACTACGCCCAGCTCATTTTGTATTTTTAGTAGAGATGGGGTTTCTCTAAGTTAGGCTGCTTTTGAACTCCCAACCGCAGGTGAGCCACCCCCCTCAGCCTCCCGAAGTGCTGGGGTTACAGGCGTGAGCCACCGTGCCCTGCCTATTTATTTTCATATTTAGTATTTGTTGAAGGGAATTTGAATGTGAGCATAAATTTCTTAAAGGATCTTTCAGTCCCTTGAACCAAGTGTGAACCAAGCGTCATCAGCATCAAAGTTATGCAACCTGGAGCGCAAACGATTGCATTTCATCCTAACTCAAGCCATCACAAGAACGGCTGACCCAAGAAGCGACCTTAACCCCTCATAGATTTTTCTCCAATACCTAATCTACAAGCCAAAGATCTCTGGGGTGTAGAAAAAGTCGTGTTTTTTCTTTCCTCTGAGGGGAGTGACCAAAGTTTTCATGCTCAGCTCCTGACTGCTCCCAGCCCATTCTGGCATCTGAAGAGTTAATCTGCTGCCACCTAGTGGCTCTTGGCCAACCTGCGGGAACCTCAGCTCAAGAGGGATGAGGGTGACGGTGACGGGTGGGCGTGGGCTGTCTCCGTAAAGAGCACAAGGTTCCCAAGTGACTGTCTTCCCACCCCAAAGTTTCTCTCTCTCTCTCTCTCCTTTCTCTAACTCTTTCTCCTTCCGTGCCCCCCCCCCCTTTTTCTCTCTCTCTCTCTCTCCTTCCTCTCTCTCTCTCCCCCCAACTCTGGGCCCTGTTTCCTGTAGACCTGAGGCAAAGCAGTAGTTCAGGCTGGGATTTCTTGCAAGTTTTCCACTGTGGGGTGCCGCAACAGCTGTGACCCTGGCTTGATTTTGATGTAGACTTCAAGGGCGCCGTCCCCAGCGGGGAGGACATTTTTACCTCGGGAGCCTATTCACATTGGTAGCCTTGGCAGGGAAAGTTCCAGAAGCTTTGATTACACAAATACCTCTGCTAGGTACAGGCCCGTCTTGGCAACCTGGGGAGAGAGAATGTGCACACGGGCTGATTAAACCAAACGACCCGTTTCCTTTGCCGGGTTTGGGGGCTGGGGGTCTTCAGCTTGGAAATGATTTTTTCCTTGGCTGTGTTGCCTGGAAACTTTGAGGCTTTAATTAGGACTGGGGAGGTTTTTGGCTCCTGCAGCTGCCTCTGCTCTCCCCCAGGGTTACTGAGTGAGAATGCATGCATGCATGCGTGTGTGTGTGTGTGTGTGTGTGTGTGTGCGCGCGCGTGTGTGCATCTGTGTGTGTCCCCTGCAGTGCAGGCCAAAGCCGTCTGGAGAAGTTAATTGTGTACTGAGGCAGATGTGGCTCTTTTTATTTCAATTGATTTCAGTTAATAACTTTTAACCTCTGAACCACAGTGAGGCTGCATGTGGTTTATGTATCACGTACAGGAGCCTGGACAACTGAGTGGAAATGGTAGCTATTATCTTACAGCCACCGATCTTTGGAAAGTTTTCTAAATGTTCCCAAGCAAATCCAGAAAGGACATCCTCTGTCAGTGTCTCCCTGGCACTGTGAGTTCCTAGGAAGAAGACAAGAGCCAGCCTGCCCCAAAGCAGTTATCTTATTTGGTCAGGGAAAAAAAGTTAAAGTCAAAAATTAAAATGCAACATTTTTCATCCTTTATTGACTTCCCTTTCTTTTTTTTCTTTTTTTTTTTATAGAATAAAAAGAATGAGAGAAAGAAAGAGGAAGAGATTTTAGAAAAAGAGAGAAAAGGAGAAAGAAAGAAACGGCAAAAGAAAGAAAAAAGAATGAAAGAGGAAGAGATTTTAGAAAAAGAGAGAAAAGGAGAAAGAAAGAAACCGCAAAAGAAAGAAAAAAAAGAATGAAAGAGAGAAAGAAAGAGGAAGAGAAAGAGGGAGAGAGAATGGGATTCTTGTTTTATTGCCCAGGCTAGAATACAGTCTAAAAATGGGTATTAAAAACCTCTTTTATGCAAATAATTGTGCTTAAC
>CAUYQU010005717.1:0-17295 GCA_963574635.1 Cheracebus regulus
ACATGGATGAAGCTGGAAACCATCATTCTCAGCAAACTGACACAAGAACAGAAAACCAATCACCATATGTTCTCACTCATAAGTGGGTGTTGAACAATGAGAACACATGGACACAGGGAGGGGAACATCACATACTGGGACCTGTCAGGGGTTGTGGGGGCTAGGGGAGGGATAGCAAGGGGTGGGGGATGGGGGAGGGCTAACATTAGGAGAAATACCTCATGTAGATGATGGGGACATGCATGCAGCAAGCCACCATAGTACGTGTATACCTATGTAACAAACCTGCACGTTCTGCACATGTACCCCAGAATTTAAAGTATAATAACAAAAAAGAAGAAAGAAAAGAATGTCTTGATTACTACTCACTTTGAATAGCAAATGAAACCAAACTCCCTATCAAACATGTTAATATCTTTACCACCCGAGCAATTGTCTCCATTAGAATGTTTTGTTTAATATCAGGCAGCCAACTGCCTTTGCATTCATGCACTTGATTATCTGCAGTAGATGCTTTCATGAAGGACCTGCTCTATATGATGTAATGAATGGTATGTTTCTTGCCCAGAATGAGGTTAAAATTCACATTTTGTTTATATATGTGCCTGAGTTTGGGAGTACAACATGTAAATTAGAACACAGAGTAAACTAAACTGAGTACTTTTATAGACAAATAGAGATCTCATAAAACCATAAATACAATTATTTTGAACTTGTGGGCATGGGGAATCTTGAAAAAAAGGCTTCATGAAAAAGTTGGTATTTTAATTAGGTCTTAAAAGTTGAAAGGGCTTTCAAAAGTTGCAAAAGGGTTATAACCTTGTGGTTGGTAGTTAATAGCATAGTATCTGATATTGTGTTAGATTTCCAGGGTTTGTGTCCTAGCTCTAGCACTTACTAGAAGTGTGACTTGGAGCAAGTCTGGGTTTTGGTTTCCCCGTCTGTAAATGGGCATATTAATAGTAACTATCTCATTCTGTTGTTGTGAGGATTAAAGTAATGCATGTAAAATGCTTTAAAAATGTAGACAATGCTCAGTTTTCTTAACTCATAAATATTAACCATGTTTATGGTTTTTCTTATTGGGGAGAGGTATTCCAAACTGATGAAACAGCTTGAGCAAAGGTAAAAAGTATGACTTTGAAAAAGTTCATTCTGATATCCAATGCTTCCACAGCTGGAAATGACACCTGAGTTCTCAAAAGAATTCAAGGCATAGACTTTGGAATTCTATTAACACCACAGCACAACCACATTTTAAATGATACTGGCTTTTGCCAGCCAACCTGGGACTGTAATAATCTTTTGTAACAAGAATCATTGCATTAGTCAAGGTTCTCCAGGGAAACAATCAATAGGGAACATATAGATATATAGTAATCCCCCCTTATCCATGGAGGATACATTCCAAGACCCCCAGGGGATGCCTGAAACTGCAAGCCTATAGATGCTATGTTTTTCTCTTATATACCTATGATAAAGTTGAATTTATAAATTAGGTACAGTAAGAGATTATCAATAATTAATAATAAAATAGAACGATTATAACAACATACTCTAATAAAAGGTATATGAATGTGGCCTCTCTTGCTCTCAAAATATCTTACTATATGTAATAATTTTGGACTGTAATTGACCAAGGATAACTGAAACTTCAGAAAGTGAAACCTCAGAGAAGGGAAGACTACTATTTATATAAGGAGGAAATTTATTATGAGAATTGACTCATGTGATTATTGGAACTGAGAAGTCCCACAATATGCTGTCTGTAAGCTGGTGGTATAAATCAGTCCAAGTCTGAATGCCTGAAAACCAGGGGTGGCTATGATTAACTCCCAGTCTAATGCTAAAGGCCTGAGAATGTGGGAACAGAGAAGAGGATTGGTAAAGTCCTCAAGTCCAAAGGCCTGAGATCCAGGAACTCCAATGTCCAAAGGCAGGAGAAGATGGATGTCTCACCTCATGGAGAGAGAGAATTTCTATTTCTCCACCTTTTTGTTCTATCTGGGCCATCAATGGATTAGATGATGCCTGCCCACATAGATGAAAGTGGACTTTCTGCACTCATTTTTCTGATTTAAATGCTAGACACAAAAGAAATAATGTTTTATCAACTATTTGAGCATCCCTTATCCTAGACAAGTTGACACAGAATATTAACTGTCACAATAAGGAAACTTTTAATGTAAAGGGCCAGATAGTATATATGTATGTGTGTATTTTAGGTTTTGTAAGTCATATAGTCAAAACTACTCAATTTTGCTGTCATGTGTGAAAGTAGCTGCAGGGAATACATAAACAAATAAGCATGGCAGCATTCCAATAAAACCTTATCAGTGGACACAGAAAATTGAATTTCATATTATTTTCATGTTCCATGAAATATTAGTCATTTAAAATTGTTTCACCCATTAAAAAATGTTAAAACCATTTTTAGCTGTGGGCCATACAAAAACAGATACAACTAGCTTCGGCAACATAGTGAGACACCTTGTCTCTATGAAAAACCATATTTAAAAATATTAACCGGGCACAGTGGCATGCACCTATGATCCTAGCTACTCAGGAGGCTGAGGTGGGAGGATTGCTTGAGGCCAAGAGTTGGAGGCTGCAGTGAGCTATGACTGCACCACTGCACTCCAGCCAGAGCAACAAAGTGAGATCTCAACTCTAAAAACAATAAAACAGATGATAGGATGGAGTTAGCATGTGGACTATGGTGCTGATTTCTGATTTGTAACATTGTTTCCATGGTGCAATGTATTCTGCATTCTAAATAATTAGCTTTGTAATAGACTTAAAATGCAACCTGTTGGTAAGGTAGGTAGGGGTTATGTAGCCTCTATTTCTTCTAGCAGCCCCCTCTGCTGGTTGGTCTTATACACAACCACATTGTTGTGAACTTGATTTCTTAGAAATCAATTTCCTTACAAATGATTTGTAATACCAGCTGGCATTTACTAGTAACCGTGAGTCTGAGATCCCTACACACAATTCTGCAGAGGCTTCTTCAGCAACTTTGTTAAATCTCCAGCTTTTAGCCTCATATACAGGCTCACTGTTCCTTCCCCAAATCTGTTTTACTCTAATGTCCTGGTGAATTATTAATGAAAGTTGTGACATTAAAACCATGGAAGTCAACCTAGCAAATATAGGAATGAATTTCTTATTGCCAAATTTGGTTCTCTATTGTTTCTCTAAACATATTACAGATCTATAAAGTTGCCAAGGAACCAAATCTTAATAATCATGCTTCACAGGGGTTTTTGTTTTTGTTTAACAGGCTGCTAATTGCCAGCAATTATTCTATTTCAAACTATCACGGACAAGAGTGGCAGAATTTACAGTTTCTGGGTCAACCTTTGTCTTGATAGTTGGAAAACCAAATTTCATCTTCCAAAGGTTAGGATGTGAATGATTAAGACAGGTTCATTCACATAGACATTCAACAAGCATTGTAGCACTGGGCAAACTGCTTAAACTTTCTGAGCCTCAGTTAGGTTGTCTATAAGATAGGAAGAATAGCTAGTTTGTAGGATTGTTAAAGACTGAATGAGATAATGTATGATACTTGATAGATATTGATAGCCATGAATATTACTTGGTAGCCATTATTATTATTTGCCTCTAAGACCAATGGTTTTCCTTTATAAAATTATATTTTTCTCAAATAAAAATATAGTCCTCACACTTTTTCCTACTCAAAATATTTTGTGAGATCATATTATGTTTTATGTTTATTATTTGAACATTTTATAATCTAGAAAAGAGTCTATGCCCTACAAATGTAAATATTCTACTCTGTATTCCTTGTTTCAGATAAGGTATAAAAATGACGGATTAAACTGTCTTCAATCAGGTCCTTGGGTCTCTCCATTATTAATACTTCATTATTAAAAGTCATATACATTTAACTCTCATCTTGGCTTCTGATTATTAGTATAATTATTTTTCTATTATAAGACACAACTCCATTGAGATCCATGACACAGTTTTTTTTAATTTATTTATTTTATTTTATTGTACTTTAGGTTCTGGGGTACATGTGCAGATCATGCAGGATTGTTGCATAGGTACATACATGGCAAGGTAGTTTGCTGCCTTCATCTCCCCCATCACCTATATCTGGTATTTCTCCCCACATTATCCTTCCTCACCCTCCCCACCCCATGCTGTCTCTCCCCTAGCCCACCCTAACTGACCACAGTGTGTGATGCTCTCCTCCCTGATTTTTTACTTAAAGCAATGAATGATTACATGTGGGGTGACTAGGAAACAGTTGAAAAAATCTTAATTTCTCTTTCATATTTAAAAAAATAATTTTTGTAGTGGTAAAACATATATAACATTTACCATTTTAAACATTTTACAGTTCAGTGGCATTAAGTACATGCAGATTGTTGTACTGCCATCACAGCCATCCATCTTATTCATATTCTGAAAGATATTTTTGTTGCTCATGAAATTCCACGTTAACAATTCTTATTTCTTCCAGCACTTATCTTCTGGTTTGCTTGGTCCCTAATAAGTCTACTGTAATTCTTACCTTTGTTCCTTTCTATGTAATGCATTTTTTTCCCTTTAGCTGCCTTTAAGATTTTTTATTTATTTGGTTTTTAGAATGTAAGATTGAATATATGTCTATGTGTTTTTGTTTGCTTTTTTGTTTATTCGTTTAATATTCTATGAGCTTTCAGAATCTGCTTATTCATTCACCTACTTTTTGCCACTGGAACTTTTAAAATGTTAATTATAATTGTTTTTAAATCCCTATCTGATGATTCTCACATCTAGATTATCTCTGAAACTTATTTTATTGGTCGTTTTGTCTCTTGTTAGGGGATTGTTTATCTTGGTTCTTTGTTTGTCTTATAATTTTTGGTTGAAGGCTTGACAATTATGTGTAGAACAATAGAGACTGAGGTAAATAGTATCTATGTCTGCAGATGGGTGTACCTCTCTTTCTACTAGGCCTTTAGTATGCATAGGTGATGTTTGAGTCAACCTCAGGAGTTCAGATTTTACGGTTTGGATTTTATTGGTAGCTGGGATTGGATTTTATTGCTGTTATGGTTACCTTATTGCAATACCAGTGTCAAATTCCTCTATCAATACCTTGTGTTTAGTTAAGGGCTGCAATGCCAGAGGGTTTTTCTCAATATTCCTGTAACAGCCTCAGCTTCAGGCTTTCCTTGTGAGTCTACACCTGAAAGTCTTTTTTTTCACACTCTTGACTTCTCAATGGTAGATTTTTTTTTTACTACCTTTTTTTTTTTTAACCTTTTACTTCCTTTTTTTTTTTTTTTTTTACTACCACTATCTTTTACTCAATGCTTGCTACCTTATTTGGGAAAAGCAAGGGGCAGGCATTCAGCCTATGTTGTTCGGGTTCAGCCTATTCTTAGATTGGCATTTTGTCTCTGGGTCTCAGAGGTGAGGCTTTCTTACCAGTCTTTTTTGTTTCATTCTGGGTGATTGGAATTCTTTAATGGTCTGAGCCCAGGACTGTTTCCTGCCCCTCCCACAGAGGAGTAGGTATTTTCTGTTTCCTTTTCACAGTTACAATGGGTTTTCAACTGTGCCCTGAGAGTCACAGGGTATGTTTCCTGTCCCGTAGTAGTGTGGAGCTTTTGTACATTAAAGAAAAGAGAAGAAAAGGATCTGAACCAGGCTTTGTGCCTTTCCCAGAGTGGTTATTACCATCCTCCCCACCCCCATTTCCAGACCTCAACCACCAAGTACAGCTCTCCTTGGTCTCCTGCCTTGTCTCCCTCCTCTCTATCTACAATCCCCACACACCCAATCATTTTAAAGCATGCCCAGTGAGACCCAGGGATAAGAGCCTGCAAGTAAATGCAAAACTCTCTGTGTGAGACTCCCAGGTGTTCTATACCCTCATACTAGTCCACACTCCACTTTTTGCAATATGTTGGACCTCTTAGTTGAGTTCTTACCAGCTTGTATGGTGCTTAGCATCACCTGCTCCTGTGCACTGCCCCAGGTAAACAAGTGCAGTTATCTCTTCTCTTTCTGGGGGTGCCTTTCTGTAGAATTCATGCTAGTTGGTTGCCCTGAGATTTTTTAAGTTCCTCTGATGGGATCTAACTCGTAAATTTTCTTGTCATTAGGGTGAGAGTGAAGCTCTTTATAGTTTCCTGTATCCTAAGTAAAGGTCAAAACTCCAGTGAGTTAACATTTGAACTTTTAAAGATGTTGAATAATTACTTTCTTCCCCTTTGTAAGCTTTATTGGCTATTAGAGGTAAATATGATGTATAAGAATCCTCAGTGGTTTGAAATACTTTCCTATAAAACTAAATCTGCTAGGAGAGACTTGGTTTTTCTCACCCATCAGCTAGTAATGAGGGCCCTCTCTCTTAGTGCCCATGGCTTCTGATTTTCATGTTTCTCAATGTGTTACTTACATGTTATATGTCCTTTTCTTTTCTCTCTACCAGAATTTCAACTCCTTGAGGGCAGCAGTTATATCTATTATTCAAATTTGTTTTTCCTCAAGGCCCCCTACCTCTTTTTATATAGCAGTAGGTACATCCATGTTTGCTGAATGCCAACTAAAGAAATTTATCCTAAATTATAAATCACTACACTACTAGATCTTTAGTGTGTCATTCAATTTCCTAAATGAGAATTTGAAAAGTTGCGAGTTGGCCTTGAGAAGCAAAGAAATGCTGACCTGTTACAATTAATGATACATTAAAAATAAAAGCAAAAAAACCAGGTTTCAGTCTTCTTTGTGTGACCAGCGCTTTTAGAAATTCGTAATTGAATCTGTTGTAGGTGACCTTGAGACAGTTCTCTCCGCTTGATTTCACAGTAAACCATTTCTCATAAAAGAATCATCAACTCATAAAATAGTCATTATGACGCAAAGTGTGCATGAAACATGCAATATAAGTAAAGTAGCCTAGATGAAATTAAGAAAAAGAGCAGAGGCCATTTAAGAAATCTTCACTTTTAAAGTCTCATTCTTAACTGTAGATCTTTTCCCAAAGTAATGGAAAAGAGACAACTTTTTTTGTTATATTATTCCATATCACTTTTCTTAATATTTTTAAAATTATTGAGACATATAAGTCTTACTTACTGTCTTGGTATTTCTGATCGGCCTACTTAGAAAAAGACCAGAGGGAAGATGAAGATAATAATGTTCCCTTCCACTTGTCTTACACTTTACTGTTTACAAAACAGTTTCACATATCTCATGTGTAAGATAGTTGGGACCTTTAGTTCCATGTAACAGATAAGTAACTGAAGCTCAGAGCAGAGTCATGACTGGCTCAAAGTCATACAGTAAAAAGTAGGATTTGGGTTATCACGCATGGCTTAGCATCATAAATTTCCTCTATATAACTGCCCTTTTATAGTTAGGATTCATATATGTATGTTTTAATTATATGGAATAGTATTGCAAAAGAGATTACTGTGGGCAGGTTGGATTCATGAGGGAGATACAACTTTTACATTTTCTTGGCCATATTATTCTAAAAATGCTACCTCATTATGCCAAAACATTTTTTCTAGTGACATGTGCAGAAAAAGGAGGAGATGAAAAGAAAGGGGAGGTGATAAGGAGACAAGATAAAAAGAAGAGAAAAAGGAATGATAACAAAATAAAGATAGGGAACTCTGTTTTTCTTGCTGTCCAGTGTCAATATCAAAGGCACTAATGTTGACTGGGAGAACTGAGATTAGAACTCAAGTCTCAGGAAGTTATGTTTTCTGGAGCACCTTGCTTCTCTGGAAAGGAATGAAACGAATAGTCTCAGTGCCTTATTTGACTTTATGGCAAACAAGAGGGAAAACATCTCGTCTTTGTGTTTTCTTTTAAAGCCCCTCACAAATGCTGGGAATTTTTAGTGGGAGTTTTGCTGTTCCTCCTCATTTAGCTGTGAAACTAGAATGGCTCAGTCTTCCATAAATTGCCTATTGCATAAGAATTTTTCAGAGATGATTAATGACAAGGATATTTATGAAAATGTCTCTGTGACTTACATTTGCAACTATTCAGATATGTGGCTTTGGCCATTTGTATTTAATTTACATTTTAAAAACTTTTGTTTTGGAGCTCAGTCAGACAACATAAGGCCCCACAGAGGACCTTAAAACTGTGTAAACAAATAAATAAATGATCCAGTGTATGTTATATGCATATAGGCAACTTCTTAGCTCTTGTTGAAGAAGGTCAGCAGGCCTCTAGTGGCAGGTGGATAGAAGAGATCATCTTACTTTTCCCAATTTATTTTTTCAGTTTCTTCCTTTAGTTTATAGGTTGTTTTTGAAAAAAATAGAGGGTTACACAGTGTGTAGAAAAAAAACAAACTGATTTCCTTCTATTGTCATACCACAACAGTCAATACAAGAAAACTTCTGTTACGTTTGGTAGCAAAAGACTTCTGTTACATATGGGAGACTTCATTGAATAGGCATGACTGAAGCATGGACAGTCATGTGGAAGTGTGATTGGATAAAAAGAGTATGATCTAATACTAATAGACTGAGTGAGTAAACCCAGCAAGGCCTGTCTGTTCAAATTCTTCTTGGCCTCTGTATAGCATTCTGTTCTCTTGAGTATGGGGCAGGATCCATTTTAAATCAGGAGTCTTAAGCCAGGTACAGTGATGCACGCCTGGCTACCCAGGAGGCTGACGCTGGAGAATCACTTGACCCCAGGGGTTAAAGGATGGTGTAAGCAATATGGTGAGACCCCATCTTATGACCTATAATCAGACAAGGTAGGTCAGAGAATTCTTTATGGCCAGCTCCAAGACAAAAAGGTGGAGAAGATTTCTGCCTTGGGCAGAAAAGGGAACAGGTGAAAGGAGGGCGGGATAAGGTCAGAGTGAGAGAGATTCTGTTTTCTGAGACCTAAAGTGTCCCAACATTGTAACAAGGGTTATAGGAGTTATCAGCCAGGAAGGATGGATGAAAACCAAACATATAGATAGATAGATAGATAGATAGATAGATAGATAGATAGATAGATAGATGATAGATGATAGATAGATAGATGATAGATAGATAGATACAGATGTATCTCATAATATCATACAAGGTTTGCAAAACCTTCCTCTAAAGAGGATTAGTTTTTTTAAATGTAAATGAATGTGTGAGCTGCTATAGCTGGGCACCAGTATTGTTGTCTGCAAACTTAGTTTGATATGAATTCATGATAAATCTTAAATTTGAAAGTCATTCTTAGTCTCCCTTCCTGGTTTACCTCCTAATTACAATATGTTTCTCCTGGCTCTCTTAGAAAACAAAGTAAGGAAGAAGCATTACCAACCTGGGTTTGTCTAGGTGATAGGTGATTCTTATTACTTAGGCTACTCGGTTGTAGTGTTAAGAATTCCAGAAAAACTTGATGTGACCCCATATTGAAACTTTCTTGGATGTGGAAGGGAGCTTATTTGTATCACACTTAAAGTAAATACTGGTTTACTCTTTGTCTTAATGACTCAAGAAGTCAACATTCCAGCTAGATTTTAAGAGAAGCATGTGTTGGTTTAGGAAAGTTTTTAAGGAAGACCCCCTCAAAATGCAGAGGAATCTGGGAAAGAAGACATAGTGGTGAAAAGCCAGGGAGGAACTACAGAGAAGGGATTGTTCCGTATGAGAGACATTTGCTCTTTGTGGAAAGAGGAAAAGCAGAAGAATCCAGGCAGTGGCTACAGGGGAGCAGGTGTTGGTTATGGAACATATTTTCTTGAGGAATGCCTTTCTGGTTTGTACTTAACAAAAATGTGAAATCTTTTCAATGTACCTGTGCAGCAAGAGGTTAAAGATAAGGGAGAAGGGAGACTGTTGAGGTTATTTCCTAGAGAAATAGCAGCAACCATAGCATCACTAAAATTCAGAGGCCTCTCTTTCCTTCTGCTCAGCTAGCCTCCCTGTGTCATAGGTAACTTCCTGCCTATGTCATCAAGATCTTTTGGGGATTCACTTCAAATACTCTATAAGGTCCAGAACACATGGCTATCTCTCCTGAGGTACTTTTTTCCTTTCAAATTCATTTCTACCCAACATGTATGGTTAGCTGTTTAAGCCATGCTATCGCTATGTGGAATAATCTCAAAAACACAAACTGTTAGTTTGCAGACATTTAGTTTCACTCACGTTGCCAACTCGGTTTGACATTAGTTCACAATAAATCCTAAGTTTTATGGTCATTTGTAATCCCCTGTTCTTTTTCATCTGCTAATTACACATCTATTCCAATTCTCTTAGACGACAAAGTAAGGAAGAAATAATGTCTACCTCATTTTGCCTAGGCAAGTTATTCAATCTCTCTATTTCTCACTTATAAAATTGCAGTTTGCAGCTATTGCATCAAACTGTAGCAATATCCACTTTGCAGGGGTATTAGGAAGATTAAAGTAATATTTCTAACTCACTATAATACCTGGATCCCAGTTTGAGCACTGGAGTTTAGAAGTTGGCTCCAGAAAAGCTATTTTTTTCTAAAGTTGCTAGAACAATTCCTATTAATTCTTTCCTTATCACTTCTAGGCTATACTTCTCACTTATGTAAGAGCTTGGAATATCTGTTAAACAATGTCAAATAGAAATATGGACTATATAGCTCACTCTATATGGGATGATTTGTGTGCTACAGAGAGACCCTTTTTAATCAGAAAACTTCTCTACAATTAGCATGTATAAGACTAGCACTTTTTACCAAAGTGATGGCCATTGGTTTATTGAATTTACCTTTTTTCATAAACCAAATAAAAATAAATATTTTTGAATTTTATTTTCTTATATTTACTTTTAAATAAAGATTGATGAGCTTAAATAGGGCCACCTTAAAACTTAAAATACTTTATTTTGTAGCTAGTTACAAATTATTTCTATTTATTTATTAAGAAAGAAGAATAGATCTGCCTAATTCTCCAGTTATCATCTTTGCTTTCCCTTAGAAGAGGTTAAGCCATAGTAAAGCCTTGACTTTTACTTCCAAAGACTTTGGTGAAGCTATTCCTTAATTTCTTGATGATCAGTCCAGCTAGATTTCTTGCATAGTTTATCCTGAACCTTGAAATGTATTGCCTTTTGCAAGCAGAAGGATGGCTGTCAAATATTTCAAATCTTAGCTTATTCTTTGGCTTATTTAATCTGATTCTGGTTAATGATGGTGCTAAATTCATTTGCTTAACATTTTGCAAGATGCAGAGTACTTTCATATATACCTAATGTTATCCTTCACACACGTGCATGTATGTGTGTATATGCATGTATGCATACACATGATGAAGTACATCTCTATTAAGAATGCAGACTATAGTGGAAGTTATTTAACTGGAAGGGAAGGAAGGTATCATTAACTTTCATTTCACTAATTCTTTCCTTTTTTGTCTCCTCTTTATTACCCGTAATCTACATTGGATGGTTGATTTTGGACAATTGCTTAACCTCTTTGGGCTTCAGTTTCTTCATTTTTAAAAAGAACATACACTGCCCTGTGTGAACAACTGCTTTGTAAAGGGCTATGAAATTATAATGGTTTTTTTTTTTTTTTTTTTTTTTGCCTTTCCCACTTTACTGTGGACCTTGGAATTGCAAAGTGTAAATCTAATTCACTTATGTAAACCTAAAGTACTTTCAGTATAGCTGACTCTCAACAATGTTTTATGAAATGAAAAAGAAGAGTAAAGAAAGGAGGGGAAAGCAGCAAGGGGAAAGACAGAAGGCAGCACAGAAGTTAAGAGGAAAAATGAAGGTGTAGGAAAGTTCTTCTCTGCATGTGGTACTTTTTTATCATGGTTGAGTTTAGCAGGTGAGACTGTTGAAGCTAAAGGAATGCATTGCAGCTAAAGGAAAGCTAACATCCTGACTTTCCTGCCATTTTCTCAGGTCCTGGGCGCTTTTACTCATTTCAGGAATTTCCATGGCCTCAGAAATAAGGAATAGAGCAATATGGAATAGTACATGTTTCTTGTGTCCACAAGACTAACTGATTCATCTGTTTTGGTGTAGCAATAAAAATTGCCAGAATATAAACAGTAAGTCAATCATTCTTTCTTAAGAGTAAGAGATGATGTTTATGAGTTTCCTGCTTTGATCTGATTTCCTCTTTTTCTCTAACCTTGCTGCTCTTTGACCTTTCTTATTTTATTTTTTAAAGACAGAATCTCCATCTGTTGCCCAGGCTGGAGTACAGCGGTGCAATCTAGGCTCACTGCAACCTCCGCCTTCCGGGTTCAAGCAATTCTCCTGCCTCAGCTTCCTGTGTAGCTGGGATTACAGGTGTATGCCACTGTGCCAGGCTAGTTTTTGTATTTTTAGTGGAGATGGGATTCCATGTTAGCCAGGCTGGTCTCAAACTCCTGACCTCAGGTGATCCGCCTGCCTCGGCCTCCCAAAGTGCTGGGATTACAGGCGTGAGTCATGGACCTGGCTTTTTCTTAATTTGGAATCCCTTTGTTCAGCTACTCTCATACCTTAAATTAACTCCCTTGGCCGTGAATAAGTCTGCTTAATCTGAGTTTTAATCTTTTAACGGCTATTTTTTACCTGAACTATTTTATGAATTAAGTACACAGAAAACATCTAGTTAGTGTATATAGTTTCATTAACACTTTTCAGTTGATATGCTGGTTCTTCTTGTTCTCTCATCCCAGTTGAGCCACACATTTTTTGTGGGAACTTAAGTCTAGTCCCTATTTTCCACAAATAGTACAGAGATGACACAGTCCGGATATTCTAATAAAGTACCATTTAGGGAAATTTCATTGACAGACCATTTGTTCTGATATTAGTCTGATAAAATATGGTCACACAGGTATGTCATAAGCTGGTCTGCAGAGATTACATGTCATACATAAAGAGAGCAAGCATTACCTAAGGCAGAGGTGGCAAATAACTGTTGCATGTATCACCACTACCATTTTTCCATCCCTTGCCATAACAGACATCAATAAGTTATCGTGATTCTTTTTCCCACCTAACTTACAAATTGCCTAAGAATAGAGAAATGTATTTATAATCCAGATAAATTGGCATATAAAGTAAAATAAAATAGCCATGGCTGGAGTAGTGTTCAAAACCATAGGCTTCAGTGTTAGGTAAATTTGAGTCCAGTTCCAGCTCAGCCACTCATTCCCTGGGTATTCTCTCTAGTCTTAATTCCCCTCTCTATCAAATGAGGATAATAATGTTTTTAGGGTTGTTATAGACATTAAATAAGATCATATGAAGCATTAGACAAATTCTTATATATATATATATAAGAATATATATTTATATATATTTTATATATTTATATATATTTATATATATTTTAATATTTATATATATATATATATATATATATATATATATAATTGCACTTTAGGTTCTGGGTACATGTACAGAACATGCAGGATTGTTGCAAAGGTACATACATGGCAATGTGGTTTGCTGCCTCCATCCCCCTGTCACCTATAACTGGCATTTCTCCCCAGGTTATCCCTCCCCAACCTCCCTACCCCAACTGTCCCTTCCCTATTACCCAACAACAGACCCAGTGTGTGATGTTCCCCTCCCTGTGTCCATGTGTTCTCATTATTCAGCACCTGCCTATCAGTGAGAACATGTGGTGTTTGATTTTCTGTTCTTGTGTCAGTCTGCTGAGAATGATGGTTTCCAGATTCATCCATGTCCCCACAAAGGACACCAACTGGTCATTTTTTATGGCTGCATAGTATTCCATGGTGTATATGTGCCACATTTTCCTTGTCCAGTCTATCATCAATGGGTATTTGGGTTGCTTCCAGGTCTTTGCTATTGTAAACAGTGCCACAATGAACATACGTGTGCATGTGTCTTTATAACAGAACAATTTATAATCCTTTGGGTATATACCCAGTATTGGTATTGCTGGGTCAAATGGTATTTCTATTTCTAGATCCTTGAGGAATCGCCACACTGTCTTCCATAATGGTTGAACTAATTTACCCTCCCACCAACAGTGTAAAAGTGTTCCTATTTCTCCACATTCTGTCCAGCATCTGTCGTCTCTGGATTTTTTAATGATTGCCATTATAACTGGCATGAGATGGTATCTCAGTGTGGTTTTGATTTGCATTTCTCTAATGACCAGTGATGATGAACATTTTTTCATATGTTTGTTGGCCTCATGTAAGTCTTCTTTTGAAAAGTGTCTGTTCATGTCCTTCACACACTTTTGAATGGGTTTGTTTGTTTTTTTCTTGTAAATCTGTTTGAGTTCTTTGCAGATTCCGGAATATTAGCCCTTTGTCAGATGGGTAGATTGCAAAAACTTCTTCCCATTCTGTTGGTTGCCAGTTCATTCTAATGATTGTTTCTTTTGCTGTGCAGAAGCTCTGGAGTTTAATTAGATCCCACTTGTCTATTTTGGCTTTTGTTGCAAATGCTTTTGACGTTTGAGTCATGAAGTCCTTGCCTATGCCTATGTCCTGAATGGTTTTGCCTAGGTTTTTTTCTAGGGTTTTTATGGTGTTAGGTCTTATGCTTAAGTCTTTAATCCATTTCGAGTTAATTTTAGTGTAAGATGTGAGGAAGGGGTCCAGTTTCTCCTTTCTGCACATTGCTAGCCAGTTTTCCTGACACCATTTATTAAACAGGGAATCATTTGCCTATTGCTTGTTTTTGTCAGGTTTGTCAAAGATCAGATGGTTGTAGATCTGTGGTATTGCCTCTGAGCCCTCTCTTTTATTCCATTGGTCGATATCTCTATTTTGGTACCAGTACCATGCTGTTTTGATTACTGTAGCCTTGTAGTATAGTTTGAAGTCAGGTAGCGTGACGCCTCCAGCTTTGTTCTTTTTTTTGCTTAGGATTGTCTTGGCTATGCAGGCTCTCTTTTGGTTACATATGAAATTTATGGTGGTTTTTTCCAGTTCTGTGTAGAAAGTCAGTGGTAGCTTGATGGGGATAGCATTGAATCTATAAATTACTTTGGGCAGTATGGCCATTTTCACGATATTTATTCTTCCTAATCATGAGCATGGAATGGGTCCTATCTTATTTCCCTGAGCAGTGGTTTGGAGTTCTCCTTGAAGAGGTCCTTTACATCTTTTGTTAGTTGTATTCTGAGGTATTTTATTCTCTTTGTGGCAATTGCGAATGGCAGTTCATTCTTGATTTGGCTCTCTTTAAGTCTGTTACTGGTGTACAGGAATGCTTGTAATTTTTGCACATTGATTTTGTTTCCTGAGACTTTGCTGAAGCTGCTTATCAGTTTCAGATTTTGGGCTGAGAAGATGGGGACTTCTAAATATACAATCATGTCATGTGCAAATAGAGACAATTTGACTTCCTCTTTTCCTAATTGAATACTCTTTATTTCTTTTTCTTGCTGGATTGCTGTGGCCAGAACTTCCAATACAATGTTGAACAGGAGTGGTGAGAGAGGGCATCCTTGCCTTGTGCCAGATTTCAAAGGGAATACGTCCAGTTTTTGCTCATTCAGTATGATATTGACTGTGGGTTTCTCATAAATAGCTTTTATTATTTTGAGATACATTCCATGGATACCTAGTTTATTGAGAGTTTTTAGCATAAAGGGATGTTGAATTTTGTTGAAGGCCTTCTCTGCATCTATTGAGATAATTGTGTGATTTTTATCTTTGGTTCTGTTTATGTGGTGAGTTACATTTACAGACTTGCATATGTTGAACCAGCCTTGCATCCCCGGGATGAAGCCTACTTGGTCATGATGGATAAGCTTTTTGATGTGCTGTTGCAATTGGTTTGCCAGTATTTTATTGAAGATTTTTGCATCAATGTTCATCATGGATATTAGCCTGAAGTTTTCTTTTCTTGTTGATTCTCTGCCGGGTTTTGGTATCAGGATGATGTTGGTCTCATAAAATGATTTGGGAAGGATTCCCTCTTTTTGCATTGTTTGGTATAGTTTCAGGAGTGTGCCAGCTCCTCTTTGTATGTCTGGTAGAATTCAGCTGCGAACCCATCTGGTCCTGGGCTTTTTTTGGTTGGTAGGCTATTAATTGCTGCCTGAACTTCAGCCCTTGTTATTGATCTATTCAGGGTTTGACTTCTTCCTGGTTTAGGCTTCGCGGGTGGTTCAAGTGTCCAGAAATTTATCCATTTCTTCCAGGTTTTCTGGTTTATGTACATACAGTTGTTTATAGTAATCTATGATTGTGGTTTGTATTTCTGTGGAATCTGTGGTGATATCCCCTTTATTGTTTTTTATTGTATCTATTTGATTCTTCTCTCTCTCTTTTTTTATTAATCTGACTAGTGGTCTGTCTATTTTGTTGATCTTTTCAAAAAACCAACTCCTGGATTTATTGATTTTTTGAAGGGTTTTTTTTGTGTCTCTGTCTCCTTCAGTTCTGCTCTGATCTTAGTTATTTCTTATCTTCTGCTAGCTTTTGAGTTTTTTTGATCTTGCTCCTCTAGCTCTTTCAATTTTGCTGATAGGGTGTCGATTTTAGATCTTTCCTTGCTTCTCATGTGGGCATTTATTGCTATAAATTTCCCTCTAGACACTGCTTTAAATGTGTCACGGAGATTCTGGTATATTGTGTCTTTGTTCTCATTGGTTATGAAGAACATTTTTATTTCTGCCTTCATTTCATTGTTTATCCAGTCAACATTCAAGAGCCAGTTGTTCAGTTTCCATGAAATTGTGTGGTTCTGAGTTAGTTTCTTAATCCTTAGATCTACTTTGATTGCACTGCAGTCTGAGAGACTATTTGTTATGATTTCCGTTCTTTTGCATTCATGAGCAGTGATTTACTTCCAATTATGTGGTCAATTTTAGAGTAGATGCCATGTGGTGCTGAGAAGAATGTATATTCTGTGAATTTGTGATGGAGAGTTCTGTAGATGCCTTTTAGGTTTGCTTGGTACAGATCTGAGTTCAAGTCCTGGATATCCTTGTTAATTTTCTGTCTTGTTGATCTGTCTAATATTGGCAGTGGTGTGTTAAAGTCTCCCACTATTATTATGTGGGAGTCTAAGTCTTTGTAGGTTATTAAGAATTTGCTTTATGTATCTGAGTGCTCCTGTATTGGGTGCATATGTATTTAGAATCATTAGCTCTTCTTGTTGCATTGATTCTTTTACCATTATGTAATGCCCTTCTTTGTCTCTTTTAATCTTTGTTGGTTTAAAGTCTATTTTATCAGAGACTAGGATTGCAACTCCTGCTTTTCTTTTTTGTTCTCCATTTGCTTGGTAAATCTTCCTCCATCCCTTTTTTTTTTTGAGCCTTTGAGTATCCTTGCATGTTAGATAGGTTTCCTGGATATAGCACACCGATCGGTTTTGACTTTTTATCCAATTT